>JAKGSA010000476.1:96862-120501 GCA_033558755.1 Philaethria dido
TTTAGATGTGATGTCACAGTTATGATAAATATATGACAATATTTTAAAAAAATACATCCAGCTACGTTAATATTTGGTTTTTTAAACTAAACTTATCCTTAATGTAAACTTAGACGATTTCAAGATATTTTAAAAATAATAAATCTTTCATAGACATCAAAGCTTAAAATTTTCATGTAATTTCATAATATCATAAAGCTCAAAATTTTATTAAAAGTTAATGTACAGAACACTTTATTACTTAGAATTTAGAAGTAACAACGTATTCTGTCAGTGAAATCCATTTGCAATCAAAAATATTTTTACATGAGTATTTTCCTTCCTTTAGGTATATGCATATACTATGTATGTATAATTGCAAAATACAAATAATTCTTGACGTTATGAAAAAAAAAATAATAGTGATTACCCAGTTTCCCATCCCCAGCAGTATGCATGAGCCCGTCCGACAACAATATGACAATCTTCCGTGAGTGCGGCGACCAGCCCACCTGCGCGCACGCGACGGCCTGCACGAGCGCGTCGAGCTGCGCCTCCGCGTTGTCCAAGTTCGCTGTCACCGAGCTACTGTTCACTTTTTGTATGAATTCGTTTACCTGGAATCAATGAAAAACATTATTTATTAATTGACTGATTAATATTGTATCTATTGTAACGCCTGTCGTAGCGCAGAGGCACAAGCGTGCGACTGTAAACGCGACAGGTTGTGGGTTCGATTCCCACTCCAGGAAATGTAGAATTTAGTATTTTCATTTCTTGGGTTTGGTAACAAGGCAAAGCGCGGCGTTGAGTTCCGCGACTCAACACGCAATGCCTCAATTCGGCGGAAAGTTGGGAACGGAATTTTTGAAAGAGAATGGAGTGTCTTAACACTAGGTTCTCTGGTTCCCTCTGCCTACCCTCCTATATGCGGGATACAGCGTGAAGTTAAAACAAAATATATTGTATCTACCTATATAAAAAGGTTTGACAAGATTTTAAATGAAATTTGATTTCTTCCGCTAATGCTTGTAACTTAAGTACATAAGTAAGATTTTAAGCCTAGAAGGTTAATAATGAGATCTTGACAAACATACAATTAGAAAAATATAATAATAATTTAACATTTGAAATTGAAATCTTACGCATTAATAAAATTAGGGCTATATGAAATTATTTTAGTTAAAGCATACATTTATTACATATGAATTAGGTAAATTTTAAATAAAAACAACAATTAATCAGCCTAGTATTTTTAACCATTGATTTAATGAAACGCTAGTTAAGAAAATCATTCTAAAAAATTTTTTTTGTTTCTTCACGCTGTAACCCACACATAGCAGTGTAAGCAGAGGGAAGCTAGTGTTAAGACACTCCGTTCCCCATTTTCCGTCGGAATGAGACATCGTGTTGAGTGGCGGAACTCAACGCAGCGGCTTGCCTTGTTACCAAACCCAGGGAATGAAAAATTCCACTTCCTGAAGTGGGAATCGAGCCCACAACCTGTCGCGTTTACAGTCGCACGCTTGTGCCTCTGCGCCACGACAGGCGTTCTAAAAACTGTAACTAAACATTTTTTGATGATAAGTATTATATAATACTAACATAGCATAGACTAATTAATCATTTTGGTAATTTTCATTTATTATAACCAATCAAAGTTCATTAAAAACGAATAACAGGAAAAAAAATACTTTATTATTATACCTAATTATAATATAGTGCCGTCATTGATCATAATATATTTTGTACCACTAAACAGAAGTTAATACTAAGCTGGACATAAATTTTAATTAATCATATGTTACCTGATTAGTTAATGATAAATGGTGTCTGTAGCTGTAAGTGGCCTCGCACGCCTCGCTCTCTACGGAGCAGGGGTTGGCGCGGCGTCGCGGGTCCACGCTTATAAACGGCATTATTGGTTTCTCGGCGAAACTACCGAAACCTAGTCTGAAATATAAGTAATCAAAATTTTAACAAAAAAGAAAACCGACGTCAAATAAAATACACTAAAGGGTAACATTTTTAGGAATATATAAAGTACTCGTCATATTGTAACGAAATTTAAACGTGATTACTTCAGAAAAACTAACTATAATATGAAAAAAGCATAAAATTTGGTTCAATTTGATTCAGTAATAAGCTATGCAGTCATTATACATCCAAAAAATACAGTTGAATTGAGATCCTTCTCCTTATAAAATCGCTTAAAAAGTAGAAATATATAACAAAATTAAGGGACATGAAATATTTGCCATTTCTTATTTAATGATCATTTTAGCTCAGCAGCACAAGCGTGCGACTGCAAACGCGACAGGTTGTGAGTTCATTCGCCACCCAGGGAATTAAAAAAAGAAATTAAACATTTATTTAAAATTTTCATGTCCTCGTTCTGCTAACAAGACAAAAGTGATTAAGTCGCGGCGTTAAGTCCTGCCAGTCAGCACGCAACATTTAACATCGGCGGGAAGTGGGCGGAAAGTGGTTATTTTTTGCTTATGTTTTTTCAACCATTCCTCTCAGTTTGAACTTTCCTAATTTGTGTACATAGCGAATTTATTTAGATAATCATTGATTGATTTCATTTTACCTAAAATTATCAGTTAAATTTTTCAACATGGCCGGTAAATCATCTCTTAGCGACACCAGTGTTTCTTTATCATCTTTCATAGACCAAGTGAGATCCATCAAATAATACAAATCGAGAGGATAATTTTTAGCAGGTCTATAAGAAAATTTAATTTTCTTGGTTTCACCTGAAATAAAATAGTTAAAATATTTATGGAAATCTATAATAATTATTATTATTGAGTGTACATTTTTAAAATAAAACTTTTTTAGAATCGTTGTGATTTGAAACTCAAAGAAACAAACACATAAATGTATGTATTTCTAAGTCGGTAGAAAATACATTATACGGTATGTAACATGTAATGTAATATTTTAGTTTCTATATTTAAAATATAAAATATGTTTTAATTTTGGTAAAAGATTATAAAAATTAAACACCTTACAATTATTCTAATGCTATTGAAACTGAGTACAATCATCTCATTCTCTCGTTGCGTGAATTGCATACACCCATGTTATTTTTTTATTTGCAAAATATAATTCATAAAAAACCGATTTCTCAAAGTATTAATTATAAACTTGCAACTACCAAGTTAAAATGTATCTTCATTAATTAAAAAGGTTAATCAGTCTACCAAATAAGAAACCTTATTGCAAATAAATATTTGTACATGTGCAGTGAAAGCATGAATGGTACGTACGTGGTTTTAAGGATAGCCTTATTTTTTGCGGCTGTATTTGCACAACGGCTTCGTGGCTGTCTGGTGACATGTCTTGTAGAGAGTCATTCTGAACGACCTCCCATACTGATTTCGCCGGTCGTTGTATCATACCCTGGGCGCAATCTGCTGCGACTAAACTGTAGACAGATAAAACGCGTTTTAAGTTTAAATGGAGTTATGTATTCAAGATTATTCTATAAATAAAAAAAAATAAAATATGCGTACGAATACGTAAATTAAAGCAACTAACGCGAATTTGAGGAGAAATGAAAAGAATGTAAATATAATCTTCCCCTAAAAGGGAATCGAACTCGCAAGTAATCACGTTCACAGTCAGATGCTGTCCTACTGCGTAATACATAAAGCTAATTATTATTTTTAAAATTATTTTTTATTAATATTTTAAAAATTTCAAATAAAAAAAATATAAAAATACATCATAAATTACGATACCAAATAATAATTTGCAAATATATACTCGTCAATACACTATTGTAAATGTATAGATGCAACTCATAAATTCCAATAATTACCAGCTATTGAACACTCGCCCAGCTGGATACTAACCTCTTAGTATTTCAAAAGCAATATTGATTGTCTATCAATAATAATATTTTACATACAATAAAAAATGAAAATACTAAGCGAATTGAAAAGTATTCATATAGCATCATGTTTATGTCATAATCAATCATAAAGACGTCTCTATTCGAAGAAATATATGTGAGAACAAATACCTGCGGCCTGAACATTAAGGTTGTTTATGTAAATGAAAAACAATACTTTATTTGTATCTATTACATAAATACCTACTTGTACTCTTCTAATAGCAAATAGGCATTTATTACACTAGGCAGTCATTAAGAGGAAAATATAATAGAATAAAGAAAACATAGCACCGATTTGAATTAAAGTATAATTAGTATGAGTAATTATTTGAGTAATTAATAATACGAAATAAATAGGAAGTGCTTGTCAATTTTATGTTGTAGCTACGTTATGAAAAGCTTTAAAATATGCCTTATAATTTTATAAACCTATTTACAGTTAATTTTTAATGATATAACAATATTATATCCCAGGCATACATAGGAAAAATTGTTATGTATTTCGGTTAATCAATTTATTCACTCCTGGTTTTTTTTTTATGGATAACGGATGGCAAACGAGCAGAAGGACCACCTGATGATAAGTGGATACCTTCGCCCATGAACATCTACAACACCAGAGATGTTGTAGATGCGTTGCCAACCTAGAGGATACAGATGAAAGAGGAGGACAATGTAGTATTCCGTTTTCGGAACCACCACATTTTGGGGAAAGGATGGGTGGGAATGGGAAAACCTGGCTTACATGCCATCGAACCGGAACACATCATAAGATATTTGGCGGTTCGTCTTTGACATGATAGTGGTCGCGAGCCAGACGGAGGACGAACCTCCTACCACCAAAAAATAAATATGATAAAGTATTTTGTTTGCTAATTAACTTAGCTACATATTTAGGTTAAAATATTTTAACAATATAACTTTTAAAGAATCGTTTTTATAGCGTGTTTCAGCTTGTTTTTTTAGAATAAATTAACTTTGTAATAAAAGTAGTTGGTCACGTAAATACTTTTAATTAAGACTGGAACAGTTTCTAGCCCACTTTGTCTTTTTTTATCATAAACTGAATCATTTGTATATTCATGTTACTAACGCATGTACTTAGCCAAGAACACCATTAGTCATGCAAAGCATCACAGCACTTACCTTTACCTTTCTTACCTTATAAGTACTTAGTAGTTAGTGTGTTGTTTAGTAATAAAAGCTAATAGAAATAAAATGCCTAGTTAACAAAACGAAAATATTGTCATTTTTTCAATTGATTGAGAATGTTATGAGGAGAAGTATGAATAGTGTATGTTATTTCATATTACCAGAAATTTTTTTTTTGCTTCACGCTTCATTCCGCACGTATCAGGGTAAACATAGGGAACCAGAGAATCTAGTTAACCTGGTTATCGGAGCGAGGAAATGAAAATACTAAATATTATTTAATATTTTTATTTGAGTGGGAATCGAACCCACACCCTATCGCGATTACAGTCGCACGCTCGTGCCTCTACGCCATGACATGCCCCAAATATTTTGTATTGTCTAAAGACACAATCATAAATTAATATATACTTTAATATTTTTTGTAATTTCCAAAATTCATTGCTCCGAACCTTTCATCATCATCACAACGCGTTGCTCCCTTAAAGTAGGGGTCGGCACACCAGCGGCAGTGTGGTGCGGCTGACAGACATGACCAACATTCGTCGTGTTGCACGCATAATAGTTTCTTTTGAAATTCCTCTTCATCTATAAAAATTAAAAGACACATTATGAAACCAATAATGTATGTAATCATGTTAAATATTTCGAAAATTACTATTTACTTAAAAGAAATTTTAACATAAGACTGGTATATAAATTAGTTTTTGGATAAATTTTTAAAATTAGTACAAGAAATGATGAGCAAGAATAAAAACAATAGCTAATTACCAAGCCCTTTCCCAAATAAATTGACCTAAACGAGTACCGTTTATTCAACAATAGAATAACAGCAGGCGCCTATAATGAACACATCAGATAGAAAGTGATCAAATTATTTTGTATCCATTGTTTAAGATAGCCCTACATATTTTACTAAGCTATTATATAGAATAATGAAATAGGTACTTATGGCTTATTCATCACCAAAAAGCCCTTTTGACGATTTTAATGAACGTTACGTTATGATTATCAATCTTGCATACTTTATGTACGTACTCGTTGTTTCCACATACGAAAAATTGCTAAATCAATAAGCTTATGAAAATTATGTCATTCAATGTATTAAAATATATTAAATACTGTGCACACACAAAATATAGCTTATTAATAAAGAGTTTCGATCGAAGATCGAAGATCACGTCACTCTTTAACAGAGTCGTAAAAACATTTAAATATTCATAAAAATGAACTCAATAAAGCATTTCTTCTATGCCTAAATGCTATATTACTTTAATATTTTTATATGTAATCTTTGACTTACAACAGTTTCGATATATCGTATTTATCTATTTTTCTTTTTCTGGCGAGGTCTGACGAAGGTGAAAATTTTAAAAAGGTAAGCTAAGAAAAATTATTTAGTAAAACTAGTGACCCCGTAAATGCGGTAATAACGCATAGCGTAGTGTATATGTCACTTTACATAAACATGGATGTCAAATCACGGTGTGTAACATTTATTTTATTAATTTAATATATTTTTTATACATTATTTAAATATAAGCATTCTGCACTCCATCTCTATATAGACTGAAACTTGGCTAAGTTTGAGCCAAGTTTCAGTCTCCTTCGTCCGCGTAATTTTCGTATAAAGGAATCCAAAGTTTTTGCTTCACGTATTTATTTATAGATTCACTATGGAATTTTGCTGATGACCTTTCTTTAGGGGGTTTTAGATGTAAGAGGTTGTTTTTTAGTAATTTTTTACCCTAAAATTTACTGGCGAGTTTTTTTTGACTCTCACACCTTTCTTGAGCTTGTTTTTTTGCTAACTCAATAAAAATTTAAGCTCCACGTTTTCCTGGCGACCTTTTTTTGAGATCTCATACTTTTATTAACCTTGTTTTCTTGCAAAAACGTTCCCAATTTTTTTTCAGAAAATTTATTGTCATTTATAAAAGGTAAGCCGGTGGGAACCGTGTTATATGAACGCCTCGCCATTGATAGCTTTTAGTACTCGTATATTACTCCTAATCTCATTTACAATAAATATTAGTAAAATAGAAATTAATAATTTTTGGAAATTATTTTCTCCACTACAAAAGTATTAATACACATCTTCGTCTTCCTTGGATATACGTACAAACAACCCAAAGATGAGTCGTTCAATTTTTGATTTCGTACAATGAAAATTGGTACACATAATTACTTTTGGTACACATAATTATTAGTAACTAAGATATTTTTTTTTGCGAATGATAACCTAAACCTAAACCTTCTAATAAATAGTCGTAATACTTATGAATTTTAAAATATTTATTATTATCTTTCTAAGAAAACATAGCCCACCTTCATATTGACTTTTAAATAAATCAACATAGAAAAGGAGACCAGAATTCTAAAAATAAAAATATTTTGTAAGTTACAGATTTAATATTATATTATACGTTACTGATTAATTTTATCACTCTATAACAAAAAAAAATATATACTTATTTATTTAGGAGCATAAGATATTTGTACAGATATAAGAATTCAATGTTGACAAATGAATAGCCGGTAAAAGACAATGCGCTATTAATCAAGGGAGAAAGTCGCCGAAATTTCTCAATTGTACAAATATTATGAAAATGTAGTTTGTTCGGTAGGAATTTCTTTCTCAGCTGCGTCGTGATAAATGAAGTGTTGATTTTAACATCTTACAAAAATAATAATTGACATTATAAACCTTTTACAAAAAATATATAATAGCCAATTTTTACGAAACGTATAAATAATAATTGAATGTAACAGAATTCTAACCTATCTTTTGGTAAAATCTTTTTACATATCGTATCCAATTTCTAAGTGTGTCCAAAGCTTATTTTTTTAAATTTAAAAAATTGAATCTCTATAACATTAATTAAAAAATATTACTAGTTCACTATATTTGTTTAACTGTATACTTTGTTTAGTTTCGTAATAATTTATGTGGCCGACAATACATACACATCGAAAAATAATTTGATATTATTAAATGAAACATCAAGTAACATTGTATGAACGCCTGCCTATACATTACTCTTCGATTGAATTTACAATAGTTCCATAATTAGGCACTATTGGTGTACCAAGTGCGACATAGATTATTACAAACGTGACCCAAATGTGTCGGCAAACCTGACTTACCGCCATTGATTACTTATTTGTACGTGACGCATTGTGTATAGAGAATAATACGCACATAGTACATACCCAAATATTTGTACATTTCATAAAGATGACTTCGCTTATATATTTTTATGATCCACTCCTAAATAATTTTCAATTCAATCTTACTGAAATCTGTTAAAAGATTTAAATTTTCCCGCCAAATCAGTTTCAAACATACAGATTATGTTTAATTGTTTACCTTTTGTTAACAAAGCAAAGATCGTAAACTACAAGGCCTCTCCTAAATTTAAAATAATTACATTTTAAGGAGATATATATTTAAATAATATATATCGTAATAAATATACATTTCATAAATATTTTTAAATTTTGGAATATATTATTTTTATAGAAATTAATAAAAATTTAAAGTTTCAATATGTTTTCACAAATAAATCAATCAAAACTATAAAGACAAATAAGCTACTTGTTTTAACTTTTAAAGCGTGTTTCTATTCTTCTACATAAATACATTGTGGGCGTACAGTAGATTATGGCCATTACGGGCAAGCATTACAGATTACTGCTACAAATAGTCTGTTGTTGTTCACATGTGTTCGAAAGACAGATTCATTAATATTAATGGAATGGGCAATACATGATAAATTTAGAAATTCAATAAGTTTTACCTAATAATATGTATTGAACATAATATTAGGTAAAAATTATTGAAATATAGACTGTTACTTAAGTTACTATTTTCATGAAGACGTAGCTATTTTTAAATAGTGAGTGTCACGCATTAAATTAGTACTAGTTACTAGGCTGGTCGCAAGTTCAACATTTGAAGTACGTAAAGATGTATCGTCCATTATGATTTTTGGATCTATCAATATCTAGATCAGTTTATTGATTAAATTACTTATATCAATGAAAGACATGAGAAAAAAAGTTATGTGCATATTCATCTCAGATCTAGGTTGAAATAGTCAAAATCACACAAAATATTATTAATATATTTATCGTCTATTATAAAACTATACCTATAATAACATGATCAGCATGAATTTGTTATCCAGTTAAGCTTATAACATAATTATAAAAATATAAGCTAACTATTTAAAATATGCTCCATCCGAGATAGTAAGTCGTAACTGATAAGTTGTAATTAAGTAGTATTGATTCCACTTACAGCATCGAAACCGTAATTTACCGTAGGAGAGGGCGTACCCTCTAGTTATGTTTCTTTAACACTTTCTTCTCTACAAGACCGCTCGTTTGTTGTAAATTATAGCAACCATCAAGTTTCGCAATATGGCTTGTTAGTACAATATCATCAAGTCCTTGGATACAGTAGATTATAAATATATTATTTAGTTTGTTAGGCGACGTGGGCGTTATCATTATTTAATGTCAACAGGGACTTACGTAGTACAGTGTAGTAATCTACATATAACTAGAACATATTATGTATAACATACAAACATTTGGTTAGGATATTAATCCTAAATTTAATGAGGTCATAAAAAATATAAATGTACGAGTATAGCCCCCACGGAAGCCCACTTTGCAGGCCTCGAGAAAACGTATTTTTCAGACGGGTTAAAGAAGTTGGAGCATCGCTGGGAGAAGTGTATCGAGTTAAAAGGAGACTATGTCGAGAAATAAATCGCCACTTTTCAAAAATTTTCATTTTTTTTTTGGTAGGCTAAGTACTTATCGGACCGCCCTCGTATTACAATTAACAAATAGAAAATAATGCAACGAGGTATTTTTTCTTTTCTATGCACTCTATAAAATCTAAGCATATTATGTTTGTAGAGTACTGTAAATACTTCTTCGTATGAATACTTTTATACAAAATGAATGTAAAATAAATTTAGGTACATCAGGAGGAATTCGCGTCTGCTTAAAATCAATCTTCCTTGGGAATAAACATACCATAATATAAGTTGGTCGCTCTTCAAAATTAGGAATGCTCTACTTTACGCCGTTTTAGTTACGCTGTTTTGTAATTTCCTGTTTCAAGTACCTGGGACTTATCATAAAACTTAAATTAGAATTTTTAACTCGGATTTTAATCGGTCCGTGTTAAAAACCTATTCAAATTCATGAAAGTGGGGAACGGAAATGTATAAAGAGAACGGAGTGTATTAACACTAGGTTATCTGGTTCCCTCTGTCTACCCTGCTATGTGCGGGATACAGCGTGAAGCTAAAAAAATCATTTTAAAAAAATCATGAAAGTTGTGTGTTTTAATTTTTTTGTAACTAACTATACGTTACTTTAGATTACACTTAATATAAAATAGGTTTCTTAAAACGGAAATCCAATTACGTCAATTCTTGCTCTTGTAGTAAACAAATATGTTTGTTTTCGAGTTACATATTATTACGTAGTATCGGGCTCCAAAATAGACTTAGCGGAAAATCTTTATGCGCTTCCTACTATACGAAAGCCCAATGAAACCTACCTATTATTAATAATATAGTCAGTAAATGCGTTTTCATTTGAATTCACGATTTCATGTTTAATTGTCATAAAGTATAATGACTCCTTTTCCACATAAATTGAATAAGAAATCATTGTCGACAATCGATGTGCAATTAGTAATGCTACATGTAAAAGGTGTTTTACCTTTTCTGCTGACGTATTTTTTTAATAATAATAAAGAATACAAAACAATATAAATTATTTTTCGTATATAAATTGAAAACAAAAAGTAAAATGCTTGTATATAAATTATTACCTAAATTTTTCATTTATGTTTAAAGATGTATGCTTTCTATAAAATGTTTGTGGAGGGTTAACATGGTCAAATATTATAGTTTCGCGGAGCCGTTAGATAACGTTCAAAATATACATAATCTCAATAAATATTCCATGAGAATTGGAATTGGCAAACATGATATTGCGATAAAAATAAATATTGGGTTCATATAGCATTATCTTTGAAAAATGATTTTTTTTTAAGAATATAATATTTGTATGTTTTTTTATAACGTAGGTATAATTCATAGATTCTTTTCTATATATTCCAAAACTTTTAATGAACAAAATTAATAAGCCTTTCTGAGTGAAGAAGAAGATACCCTAAATTTGTGATTTAAATTTAAACCCGTAGAAATGTAAACGTGCACGTCTATCTTGTTGTAAATAAAACTGTCATTCTTATTCAGTATAATATCTATTTCAGAATACTAATGTAACAGGTGGGTTCGTGCATCTGTAATGCTATTTTTGTATACATTAATTTTAAGTCAAAATAAATCTTTCCTTTTGAAGCGAGATGCGCCTTTATGAACTGATAAGGAGTGACGTAGCTTAATTAGGGAGATTGATGTTCATGCATTAGCTTTCATTTTAATAAAGCTTTTATTTGATAGCTTTATACATTTGGACAATAAACATCTCAAATGCCTTTCTTTTATTTATATGATGACTGATGAAGTTAAATAAAGTCATTTTTTTCTTATAAACTTTCAAAAAACAAATATAAATGAGCGCCTCTTTTAATTTTATTAGTTTTCCAATAAATTATGTTTGTTGATTTAAGTAACATTACAGGGGCTGTGATGTCATTCTTTATTACAATTATCTGTATGTTAAATTGAGTTCAATGTTATAATATAATACCTAATAAGTATTGTACAATGTCATAAAATGAAATAAAAAATAAGTATTTTAGGAATTCAGAAAAACTTTATACTGTAAGTATCAAACAATATATCATGATTATTGCAATGAAATACGTAGTGTTGAATAAACTATGATGAATGGTTAATATAATTTCCTATACAATCTTATCGGAAAGTCAGTACAATAAAAAACCATATGGCACTTACCCTGACCAGTTACATATCCGACAACAATAAAACAGCACAAATAAAACAAAAGGGACACTATAAATCTGTCGATCATGATCGGTTCCGAGCTAATCACTGGTATTTGCAGTGTATCAACTGTACCGCGATATTCGCGATGAGTAACGGATAAGAGCTGATAACGTGATAAGGGGAGGCGCGGGCGAAGCGCTCACGGCGCTCGCACCGACGACTCCTTCAGTCGACATCTGCCGAACATCTAATCTACGCTTTGTACGACGACCTGTTGCCGCTTACAAATTACTCATGAAAACTTGCGGAAGAAAATCGCTAGTCATATACAAAGAAACTTTACTACAGACCACCTCATGAAAAGCTTAAGAATAGCTTCAATGTATAAAACATATTATAATAAATGTCTTATATTGATGAATGAACGTAAGTCTACTCATTCATCGTTATGAGTGGTGTATGAAACAATAGTAGTACCCTGATAACACAATTTTTCAGTCTTATCACGAGGAAGTTTTAATATTAAAATTAAGATCTCGTTATCTATTATGAAACTTATTCTTTACTATCATTCCTCTTTTCCTACATTTTAAGGCAAACATTTGTTAAATGCGATAGTTACATACAAATTACTCAACATTTAGATAATGTTTAAGTACCAACGATAAAAAAAGTCTTGGATTCCTTGAAAAGAAAAGTTTTACTTCAGCAATGTGATAATTTATTTCAGAAAATTAATTTTTATTTTTTACTATATTCAAAAACTCGATCTCATTAAGATAACAAAATTGTAGTGATTGGTGTAAGAGTGTAACATACTTAAAAGGTATTTTTGATAGTTAGTGAGCTGTATAGTGGGCGTACACTCAATGCCAAAACAGTCGTTCGTTTTTATTAGTGGGCGACTGCCCATTTGCTATTCCTTATAGATGACAGAAATTGCATCATTACATCCGAATAAAGGTTACGTGAACTTTGTAGAACCTTTTAATTGTTTGCGACTTCTTTGTGCAGTTTTAATGACCTGTATAGAGTTTTATTTTCTGAATAAAAATGTGTGACTGCCCTTATATTAAAACCTTTTAAATTCAAAGTACCTGTAGGTACGTGAAGCATAACTTTAAATTATGTAAGTATCTATTTAATTTTTTTTTATTACAGATGTATGTATGTACCTTATAAAACTAGTAACATTTTTTTTCAATTAAGATTTAAGCGCTGCAAATATACAAAAGAATATTATTTAAAAAATATATTTATTTTTATTTAATTATATATTTTTACAGAAAGACATAAATATCTTATGAATCATGACTCTCCCTGCTTATTCAAAAAAAAATATTTCTTGTATTTTAAATGTAGATAAAAATATATTCTAAGCTTCTTTTATAGGTGAAGTACCTATAGTTATACCTACTACCTATAGTATTATGAGCAAAAAGTTAAGTCATGGATGAATCTTCGCATATACACTTGACATTTAGTATTCCATAGTACTAACACTTAAGTTACTGCAAGTGGGTTCAAATGTTAAAATGACACAAATGTATCTTTAACTGGTTAAGTAACCAAACGTACCTTACAAGCAATTTCACAATTAACAAACCTTTGTTTATACGATACTCAGTCGATTTTCTTTACTTGGCCGTTTGTTGGACTTTAGTATTATCGCTTACCATAACATTTGCCTATTTGTTTATGATAAAAAAGTAAAGCTTCTTTATTGGTTATTATTGGATAAATTATATACCTCTATAGTTCTTATTACAGCATCAGTCGAGACTTGTCCGACTTCTTGCATTGTATTATAAGAAATATTTATAATTATTATGATATATATTTTCCTAGTATTCAAACTTATTATTAAAAAATATCTAGCAACGTGTTCCAAATGAGTAAAAATAATAAAAAAATACATTTAAGCAGTAGTAACCATTATCAAACATTTTAAAGCACTTTACTGGTAACTTATTTTGAACATGAAGCAACTAGACTATAGTGTTTACTTTGTAAATAAGAACCTTGTTAATTTGACGATCCTGTTGACGGAAGTTACTTACTTGTGCCCATTTTATATGCATTTTGGACGTACGTTTCCTGTCACGTTAGAGGTGTGTTAAATAGTATGGGGCCAAAGAACTTGCATACCGTTATATTATCAAGATACGTGATTTTAAAATTTCAATATGCAGCAGACGCTACATGTTCCGTAATTGAAAGCCTAACATTGATGCCTCTTTAGATATCAGGTAATAGGTAAATTTTATCATAAGTATTTAATGAATTTAGATTTTAATTAAAAGAAATGGGTGTATTGATATTTTTATAATATTATTTCTTAGTACTTGAATGTATATGGTTTTGTTAATTGTACCTATACATATATTTTTATAAATTATTACTCTTTAAATAAATAAATGTATAAAACATATATTGAAATAATAACACAGAACAATTATACAAAATATCTTTATTTAACTAAATAAATGGTTTTAATTTGTAGTACTTTTACGCTTTTTAATATCTGAAACAGTAGATTGAGCCATAGGCTCCAAAGACCCATGATATCGTCTCATTTTACTTTCTCTAGTTTTCTCTAGCATGTCGTAAAAATGATTGACAGGGTCAAACCATCCGAAACCTTGCTCAGCTGTGCCAAGCCAAGTGTGGCCATTGGGGTCAATTAGAGTTAAAGCGTGAATTGGTGAATTCTCACTAAAATTGGCCATAAGGACGCTACCATCAGGGTATGTGTACTTTCCAGAGCCACTGTAAGACCACTCTTTGAACAAACCTTCATACTTCGATCCATCTGCATAAGTCACATTCACATTATCAACGACACCAAGCCTATCAGATTCCCATGTTCCAATATAAACGTCGCCTTCTGCCGTAGTATAAATACCTGACCCTAACAAAGAATAATGTCAGTATGATTGAGTAATCTATTGTTCTTTAAATCGTTGAAGGAACACTTCATCTTAATTTAAACGTATCGACACACAATGTGACGCTGGGAAAAGAAGAAAAAAACAAACGCTCTTAGCGTTGGAGTGGAGCACGTATAATTACAGCATTTAAATCTTAATTGAAATCGTTACTTGAATATACATATATCTATAGTATGAATTTTTAAATTACTTAATAATATATTAGTAAAAGTTTTCTTATTATCTACTTAAAATTTCGTTATAAGTTGACAAAATACTTGAATTTCGTAAGAAAGCCATATTGCGACGACTGCTTATTTCCTAACAATTACAAGCCTCTACACTATAATAACTAAAACGACATAATATAAATGAGTATGTTCTCTAGGACTTGAGACTCGAGACTTAGCTTTTTATAACCTAAATTGGAAAATACCTTTTCGAGTCTTAATAAATCGAAGGAATTAGAAATTTTTATATTAAATAATAAATTTTTAATATAAAAAGTATATTTGATTATTATCTCGCTAAAATATTAATATTTCAAAATAAAGTTTGGATCAGCTCCAACGGCATCCTACGTGTCTAATTGGACCAACTTTGAAAGACACACAAGAGTGATTTTCATAACGATTTCTTTGCCCAAAACGGGGAACGCGGTAGATGTGTGATAACATTAACTACTGGTATATACGCCATTATTACACGGCATATTTTTGAAGCAGTACTTTTAATAGGAAATAAAAGATCGATTCAAGTAATCAGAGCGTGACGTCAAGCATGATATCTGGAATGGATGGCGGTACACTCCATTAAGTTCCACGATGAAAGACAAAAACGTTTTGTAATGCTCGAGTGGTTCTCAAATTAAGTATCGAAATGTTTAAAGTTAACTTTAAATGTTAATACTTGATACCAGGATTAACTAGTTCTTTATTTGTTTACTTTGCTATTTTTGTAAGTTTACATAGAGAGCGAGATGGACCTGATGGATTAATGGTAGTGAGACTATCAGTCGACTAGTTGAAGAGTGTTTCGAAGTCAGCAAAGTGGTCATAGTAAATATTATTTTTTGTTTTTTTTTACCTTCACGCTGTATCCCGCATATAGCAGGGTAGGCAGAGGGAACCAGAGAATCTAGTGCTAAGGCACTCCATTCTCTTTCAACAATTCCGTTCCCCTCTTTCCGCCGAATTGAGGCATTGCGTGTTGAGTGGCGGAACACAACGCCGCGCTTTGCCTTGTTACCAAACCCAAGAAATGAAAATACTAAATTTTACATTTCCTGGAGTGGGAATCGGACCCACACCCTGTCGCGTTTACAGTCGCACGCTTGTGCCTCTGCGCCACGACAGGCATTATTTAATATCTTAAATTAAAAAAATACAAAAATTCCATGTCGGAACACAAAATATATATTTTTTTCTATGTTGATATAATGACGAATGTATTTTCTTACTATTCTCTATTATATATTATCTATTATATATTTTTTTTTATTATTCATATTTGTAGCGAAATAGTAAACCTTAGTACTTTTTACTTTTTCGCAAAATAGAATAAAAATGATTTAAAATACCGTATTATAATATTTTACCATGCATTTTGACACTCCTGTCCTTTTTCTTAGCTTCAAAGGAACCTTCATAAGTATCACCAGTTCCATGTTTAAATACTCCCTGGTCGTGAATAACGGGGATTTCCTTTATCGGTTTAGCGGATTCAAGCTCTGAATCTTTATCAGTATTATTTTGCGCCATTATAGATGTTTGAGATGGTTCTAAGTGAAAAATATGTTATTTCAACTTTTCTTTTTCTACTTATTATTAAATTTTATGACAGGTATCAAAAATTTAAAGGATATTGACCCTTAAACTACGGGGTACCGGATACAAAGGTACTGACGATTCACCAGGTCCAGGAACTGACAAACAAGACGGCTGTAGTAGTTAACATAAAATTGGCAAAATGATAATATTGGATACAGTCCTCGTTAAAATATTTTTCACTCCCTTAAGATATTATATTTGTACCTATAGTAATCCTAGCTCTAAGTTTAAGACACAGAAAATAACGACATGTGACTTAACTCAGATAAGCTAAAAAAGGTAGGTACTGACCACGAGTCTTAATGATTTACTACTTAAAAATTAATTTCATACGTATGACACGTTGTGTTTGAATTTTATACACGTAATCTGTAAGGTGATGTACCTTCATAAATATCATTCTCCACATTGTGTCCTCTGTATAATCTCTTTCAAATAGACCAAATAGCTAAGTATTACTTAAGAGCTGTTAATTTCTACATTAATTTCCTATATCTAATTTACTAGCGACGTCAAGTTACTAAACTAAATCCAGCAATGGATTAAACATAAAAAAATGCGTTTTTTTAATTATTTAATACTCCAAACAAATTACCTTTCCTTGACTAGAATACACCCAATATTACGCAAATTAAATTACCCATAAAATAAATAATACAATTAGTTCACTTCTGAAGCGTGACAGGTAGTTCGTGACGTTGCCGCCCTGTTTTTTCGCACGCAACTGTAACAAATATTTTCGGCCATGACCCATTATATAGTATTAATTAAGAAACATACAAAAACATTATACTTTTTTTGCAACACTAATTTATAATAGTTTTTAGGTTTCTATTTATCGTATTAAAAACATAAAAAAACATGCCAATGATAAAACACTTAGTTATTTCCTTTTTTTTTCAGCTTTACACTTTTCCCGCAAAGCAAGATATTTAAAGTCCTTCCATTCCACTGCGCCACGACGGACTCTTATACTATAAATAGGGAAAAAAGCTGACAAAAGGAATGTAAAAATATTATTTTCAAATTAGCAAATGGAATGGATTGCGTAGATATACAGAGATATTAACTACATTGGCATCAAAATGATGTGGTCCAAAGAGTTTGTCATATGCGGGAATCGATCTCACGAGTTCTAAAGTTATTTTATATTCATTTTATAGAATCATATTACTAAAGAAAATTATGTCTGTAACTTTTGGGTATCAGCCATAACATACTGACTGTATTAGCATATTCTTAAACTAGAACCATTAAAAAAAAAAACAAAATAAAATTGTTTATTTATTTATAAATAATATATATTTACTAACGTCCGTATAATCATTTACCTAGTACAGATGGTAACAAATCGTTCTCAGAAATCATCTATTTACATCGAAATATAGCCAGTGATTCACATAAAATAGTTAAAATCAAAATAAATATGAATACAAATAGATTTCTACTCCAAAATACTATATAAAGAATAATAACAAAAATGATTTAAACAACTGATAACCAGTTTCAGGGTGTAAAGAAGCAGCGGGATAAATTATAGGGAATGAAATTAATCTTAATTCCGCTCAATAAACTAGCATTCAAGTTCAGAGGTAAATAACAATTTTCATTAATTACTAACATTTCAACTGTCTTAACTATACAAAATAAATAACCCCCTATTACTCACTGCATATCCTTCGAAAAGATCTTTATAAAACTCCACTATACTCTTAAATAAATATTCTTTACAAATGTGCTCTTACAACTACATGATGCATTGAATTGATTGAAAATTGTACAAATTAATATCAAACGAAGGATACGGCAGCCATTTTAATTTCATTATAATTTGCTGAATGAAATAATTGTTTTTTATCATTTAAAAATCTGCCAAAGACTTTATTTATTTAAATATATAATTTTTATAACGAGGCAGTGTTTCTAACTTTCATTCTGAAAACTATAATAAAATCATAATACTATAAATGTTAAGTTTGCTACTCCAAATATCATACAAAGAAATACCAATTCCGTATAATATAACAAATTATACATTATTTCTTGTATGGCAGCCATTTTGTTTACAACTGCTTAATAAATAATGGATTATATAGTACATATGTTGTTTATATAATAATTTGCGAGTGACAAACTTATCATAGATAGTGTAAATGTATGAGATGGTGTTTACAGTATGATATTGGCGGGATCTTCCAGGTTCTCCTTTAGTACTTTCATCCACTGCGCGCCGACCGCGCCGTCTATCACCCTGTGGTCCGCTGACGCCGTGAATGTTATGAACTTCGCTAAGCGGAACCTGTTTATAAGGAAGTTATATTGAATAATATGTAATGTGATAAATTATATGTCTTCAAAATATAACATTTTTAAGTAGTAAGGAATTTGTTTACTTGATTAACAAAGGTTCAGTTTTTTCCATTAGTTATTTAGTTTTAACAGAAAAGTATATGCGATTGTAGTATGATTACGAATTCCACTCCCAGGAAAATATTTCATTTGTACATAACTTTTTAATAAAAATATAATTTTTCTCCCAAGTGGGAATCGAACCACAACCCACAACTCGCATATTAAGGCGCTACTATGACATCAATATAACAAAGTACTTGAAACAATATCACAAATTCTACACCTTAATTCCATTTATAAACGATACGTGTAGCAAATATTATTTAAATATAACAAACAATACATACCCTTGTGGTTCATTCTTGTCAGGAATGACAAGGTCTTGTACACCTCCGCAGGCCAAGATGAGCGACTGTGGCGGGTTGATGATGGCGTTGAACATTGTGATACCTGCACAGAAAATTAAATATTTAATTTAAAATTTACTAACTAATTAAAGTACGCCGACCCGACATATAAAATACCAATTCTTACAGTTAGACCATCTTAACCATCTTAATGTACTTTAATTATAAATTTGTCTTATTTTTTGCTCATTATTACTATAACGCTTGAAGTAATAAATTACTTATAACAATTAAAAAAATTAAATAATTCATAACTAGCTGTATCCCGCGATTTCGCTTGCGTGAACTATAAAATTTAAAGATTTTGGTTTTTGTAGGAATTTCGAGAAATCCTCTCTCAAGTTTTTTTTTTTTTTTTATGGATACCGGATGGCAAACGAGCAGAAGGACCGCCTGATGGTAAGTGGTTACCTTCGCCCATGAACATCTACAACACAAGAGATGTACTAGATGCGTTGCCAACCTAGAGGATACAGATGGAAAGGGAGGATAATGTAGTAGTCCGCTATCGGAACCACCACATTTTGGGGAAAGGATGGGTGGGAAAGGGGAAAACCTGGCTTACATGCCATCGAACCGGAACACATCATAAGATATTTGGCGGTTCGTATTTGACATGATAGTGGTCGCGAGCCAGACGGAGGACGAACCTCCTACCACCAATAAAGCTCCCCTATCTGCCCATTTTGAACTAGGACATGCCAAATTCTAACTTTCTATGGCCAATAGTTTCGACTTAAAATGCATACACTAACTCTCACACTATCCGAACTCCTCTCTCTATATAGACAAATTTGAAAAGACCTTACTAACGCGTCTTATGAAATATGTACTAGAAATGAACTGATGATAGTTCTAGATCAGCCAAAACCTTCAGAAGATTATAGATATTTCGCTGTTATACCTCTCGCTTCTACTTCTACCTACGTACAAGTAAACTTTAAATCTTTTACTCGATTTATTTTGTTTGTTGTTAGGTTCGAAGTAGTAGTTTACTACGAAATTATGATCTTTAAGAAAGTTTTTTTTTACACATAGTTGTATTTTCTATCAGAATTACAGGTTTTAGAGTAAACAGCCTATGAAAAAGAAGTAATGTAAGATGACTTACATTTAATTTGTATTTTAAACTGAAAGATTTTACTATGTAATCATATTACGACTTGATAAGCAATGATAACAGTTGAGTGAAATAAGATTTTTGATAACAATATCTAGATTCTATGCAGAATATGAATAAGCGTATATTCAATGTATAGAAATTTTATTAAAAAACATCTAGTGGCAGAATAAGATCGACGTCATCGTAAATCAGTTGGACAGTGCCTGAATAAACACGCGTAGTTATGGGTTCGAATCTTGCTTGAGTAAATAATTATATTTAAACTTTTGTTAATATTTGTTTGCTTTTGTAGGACAATTTGAACAAAGGAGAACAGTGTCTTAAGTTTGGCTTCTCTATGATAACCCACCAGTAGCAAAGAGTGATAATTTTAAAAAAGTAAGTCGGTATGTATATATATATATATATATATATATATATATATATATATATACAACAAAAATATTATGTTCTTTTTGACGTCCCTAATCTCGCAAATCGTTAATTCGGCCTATGCTGGTAAATCCGCCCTCTGGTTTATTATAATTTACAAAAGGTAATGCCAATAGCCAATAAGAAAGGTGTTATATGGACGCTTCGCCACTGTAAACCACAATTTCCACATATATTATAAAGCTGTACTTGTATAACTTACCAAACATTCCAAGGTTAGACACAGTGACAGTACCACCCTGGTACTCTTGGGGTTGAAGGCGTCCCTCCTTAGCTTTGTTAGCTAGCTCCTTCATATTGTTAGATATATCGAGTATACCGCGCGAGTCCGCGTTGAAGATGATAGGTGTTATGAGTCCAGTTGGCGTCGCTACCGCTACACTTACATCCACATTGGAAAATCTATGGAAATTGAATTTAGTTTTTAGATTTTATTATGAATTATCAATCACAAAAGTATTTATTGTAGAAACTTTGTAATTAGTTGCGAGAATATGTTTCCTACAAGAAGATTTTTTAATATGAACTATTTCCTTGTTATTTGTTATTATTTAAACGCCTATTATATTATATATAGTATATTGTTACGTGTATGTGTAGCGTGCGACTGTAAACGCTACAGGTTGTGGGTTCAATTCCCACTCCAGGAAATGTAAAATTTTGTATTTTCATTTCTTGGGTTTGGTAACAAGGCAAAGCGCGGCGTTGAGTTCCGCCGCTCAACGTGCAATGAAATGGAAATGGCGGAAGGTGGGGAACGGAATTGTTGAAAGAGAATGGAGTGTCTTAACACTAGGTTCTCTGGTTCCCTCTGCCTACCCTGCTATATGCGGGTTACAGCGTAAAGTTAAAAAAAAACCATTTCCTTCCTGTGTTTGAATGTGCCAAACTAGGGGTAAGCAACCATTTTTAGCAAGGAGCTATTTTTATCTAATTTATTTGGCAGACCAAAATCATTCTGCTTAATTTTATTTAAAATTATATTCGCATAATAAACATTATGCTACAAAACCAGGAAATACGACAACCAGGAAATAAGGAGATATGAATTTGATACAAATTATAAAATAGCGATAGAATATCTGTATTATAAATAAAAGCTTGTCAGGCCGCATAAAATTACTAGGCGCCTTCTTAATTAGACTCACACCTTTCCTTATCAATTGTCTCTGCATTCATAAAGATTTTATTATTATCAAAAGGATTACGTACTGTCTAATAAATGATTCCATCCAGTGTGAGTTGACAGTAGGCACGCGCTTGCACGACGCCGCCACGGCTTTGAGGATGAAGTCGTTCACAGATACCTAGGAAACAGTTACATTTTTCCTTAAATTAATGTTCTATTATACATGTTTTCAGCAAACAGTTTTTCTATTCTTTTATATTTTTATATTATATTCTAGTTGTAATTGATTTCTTATATCTATATATGTTAGAAGGCATCGTGGCGCAGTGGGATTGCATATGACTGTAAACGCGATTGGTAGTAGATTCGATTCCCACTCGAAGGAATAATCATGTTCAAATTATTTTTATTTCTCTAGTAAGACAAAGCCTTTTTTACGTAGCAATATAAACAACAAATTAAATATTATTATTGTGTACACATAATAATTATAATAAAATATAGAATTAAAGTATTTCTATTTCATTAACAAAATCACATTCAACTAACCTTCACATCCGATTTCTCCTTAGCTAATCTCTCATTAACCTCCTTCCGCATAGCCAAAAGCTTCTCCACATTAACAGTCACTGACAATTGATAGTGAGGTATAGTTTGTTTAGCAGCAGAGAGCCTCTTGGCAATAGTTTCCCTCATGCCACTGAGGGGGATGTCTACGAAGGTGGCTCCGGGAGCGGGTGCGGGGGCGGCGGCGGCGGGGGCGAAGGCCGGGGCTGCGGCGGCGGCTGCTGCGACATCCCCACTCTTTAGAGACCCGTACAGGCCAGAGCCTTGCCCTGTTAAGTGTATGGGTTATAGGGCCCTTGATATGTGGTGTAGTAGAAATTATATTTGGGGTTAGTGGGGGCAATGTTTATACTCGTATTGTTCTTTTTTTAAATTTACCAATCTAATGCTATATTTAATTTTGTAACACAAAACGTATCGTGTTTTGACACTTTATTTATCTGATTAAATAAAAGAGATACACAAAAAATATTGTGATACAAGACTTTCTGAATGTTTCATTGTTTCTGTCTCATTCAAACATGTGATTAAATTTTAGAAATAACAAATGTATCTATACCAGATAATACTAGAATGTCACTACAAAAAAAATATAAAAAGAACAATTACTTAACTTAACAAAAATCAGTTGAACTATATATAACAATATAGAGAATAAGCACATATAATGCTTTTTGCAATACATACCACCAAGTCTAATATTCTTCAGTTCAGCCAACCTTCTGGCCATAGGGCTGGCGTAGACCCTACCTTGGTCTGGGGCAGGTGCAGCTGCAGGTGCTGGGGCAGGGGCAGGTGCTGCCGCTGGTGCTGCGGCTGGAGCTGGTGCCGCGGCTGGTGGAGCAGCGGCAGCAGGAGGAGGAGCAACCGCTGCTATTATAAACAAAA
>JAKGSA010000476.1:125504-175014 GCA_033558755.1 Philaethria dido
GCTGCTATTATAAACAAAATACATAAATGTAATGGTAAGTGTGTAACATATTAAGTAATTTAGTTTTCATTGTGACTGTTGATATAGCATTAACTATGATTGATGATTTAACAGAAAATGTAAGAATTGTAAAACCACAAATAGCCTAGCAAAAAGGGAATTGCCAGGGAACTATGAAATCCTTTAGCTTACAGCGCCTGTGTTATAA
Source organism: Philaethria dido (assembly GCA_033558755.1). Lineage (NCBI taxonomy): Eukaryota > Metazoa > Arthropoda > Insecta > Lepidoptera > Nymphalidae > Philaethria > Philaethria dido. Next base: position 125,713 of record JAKGSA010000476.1, read on the forward strand.
TCAGTATACCACCTAGTGTTAGAAGTAAATGATGTGTAATAAGTGCTAGCTAAAAGTGTTGTGTATGAAGAAAATTGTATTCTATCTAAGGTATCTGAAATCGATAATCAAAATAAAAGCAAATAATATTAGTTGAAATAGTAGATTCACAAAATATTAAATTACATGAAATGCACTATATTATATACATATATTGTTATAGTTAGATTGTTTTCATTAAGTATGTCTATTTCACGAAATGTGGGTGAAAGTATCTTCATATTCATATAGCTATTTCTTACTGTCTTTTGAAAATGAATGATAATAATTCAAATGTGGGTAAAATTATTATTTGAAGACATATAAATCATCGGGGAAGGGTGGGGAACAGATTTGTTGAAAGAGTGTCTTAACACTAGGTTCTCAGGTTTCCTCTGCCTACCCTGCTATATGCGGGATACAACGTGAAGTTAAAATATATATATACATATATCATACAACTACTAGAATTAAAAAAAAATATACTAATATAAAATCAATTGATTAAATAACCTTTTGGTTTTGACGGTGCTGGTGCAGAGCCTCCTGTAGCTGTTATAAACAAATCAACCAAATGTTAGTAACATTCACAAGAAATTATATTAGAATAACAACATGCTTAAAACAACAAATATATTAAAGTCATATTAGTTCACCATTTAATAATACAATATTTTATTAGTGTACTATTTATTACATCTTTATGCTGCCAATTTGAGCAATTAAAAAAATATATATCTTTTTGACATGTTAATTATTATGTATGATTTATATATAACAAAATGTTTTTATTCAAATTTTCTACAAAATCATGAAAGCAATAAGTAACAAAACTTGTTAAATTCAATATTAGTAACCTTCAAGTGACTTTTTAGTCATTTGAAAGTTACTAATAAACTTTTTAGTATAAATTCCTTTTAAAAAAAAATCATTTTACTCTGATTACCATGCACAATTGAAAATCATCAACAATTATTTGACCCTATTTATGAAATATTACTACATCTAAATATCATCCAGTGAAAAAATAATAAAACTTACAGTCATCTTTGAAATCTTTAAATGCGGCAACATCAGATTCATTTTCAACAATAACACAAAGTAATTTTCCCACTGGTACCCCTTTAGTTCCAGCTTGTATTATAATTTTTGCTAAATAGCCTTCTTCAGGAGTTTCAAAGCCCATTGTTGCCTTATCAGTTTCAATTTCACATAACAAGTCACCTGTGAGTAAGAATATGTTTAATATTTATCACTAAATATATTTGTTTACAAACATAAATATAAGGTGTAATTGATTTTATTGCCCCTTCAAATAAACATTTAATATACAATTGTCAAATTTGTAATTTTAAACAATAAAGTATATCAGATTTACTGAAATAATGGAAAGCTGAATCTTTTGAAATATTAACATAAATCAACAACAGATAAGATAAGAAGATAACAAAAATTATAGTTTTTCTCCCATACATTCATCAAGAATTTAGAAATAATTTGAAGATATGCTTTTAATATACAAAATAAGTTACTGCACCTTCATTTAATTTATCCCCCTCCTTCTTTTCCCAACTGACTATAGATCCATTCTCCATAGTTGGTGAGAGGGCTGGTAGATTTACCAATGTATGGGAAGGAAGACTTGAATAATATCTGGTTTGGACATTCCATTGTGGTGTAGCTAAAATACTTTTTTGTGGTGATGTGAAGAGTCTAAAAAAATATAACTTATGTGATACTTCAAAAGTTAAATGTCTCTTTACACTAGGTTTTACTTATGTAAGAATGTTTACAACGTAAAAATATATGAAATATTTTTATTGGTTAAATATTCTTTGTGCTAAAAATAATAATAAATAAACTATACAACCAAAATTAAAAAGGCTGTACTACACATGTTTCGCGCTGTCAATTGCTCCTGATTGACGTTTTTGGTTATGCAATTCTTGCCGCAAGCCACTAAACCTTTCATTGAATAAATAAATTTTATGACATGAAAACGGGCAAAAATCTTATTAATTGGGATATAATCGTATTGAAATGACATACTAATAAGAATTTACTTACTTATTAGGCTGTTTCCTTTTGGCCAACTCTGTACTTAAACATCTTGAAATATTATTCCGAATAGCTTTTTTTAAGCTATCGTTCAATACTTGATTTCGTACTATAATCGTTCGGAGCATTTCTGAATGTTTATTTATATTAGGGCCGTCCAGATATTAGGGACGGTTTTATATAAAACCAAAAGGATCGACCTTTACCAACTTGTAGGTCGTTGAAATGGAAATGTTAATGACATTGACAAATGACATATCAATTGTGTCTAAGATAACATACCTGTAAATTCATAAATATAAAGTCAATTGAATACATATATGAAGAAAATAAAAAGGTAAAATAATGAACATTAATATTAAGATATATAAAGTGAGCTACATTTTTATTTAAATATTGTATTTCTAATAGTATTTCATATTCTAGAAATAGTATTTCTCGGCTTATCTAACCGCTAAGCGATCATATAAATACGCAATACTGGATTCTAACAGATGTACTTGATGTAGATGCCCTTAGTATAATGTTTCATATTTTAAAGTTTTAAACCTTGCCTTCATCTTCTCCATCTTTTCATTCTTTTCATTCTCTATCACTTTTGCCGTCATCTTTTGCACATTTCGAAACTGGACCAGGAGTCATGAACGAGCTCGGTAAAAAGCTTCCAGAATTTAAATAACGAAGAGTGTAATTAAATACATGTTCGTGTTATGCTATTTTCAAGTAGAAATCTACTAGAATGTAGAGCAACTGGAAGGATTAGAAGAAGTATAGAGAGAAGTATTGAGAACACAATACTACACAAAGAGCAAGTTCTACAACTTTAAATAAAGTACCATTAAGGTGTTATATTTGGCCATTATGTCATTATCTTCTAGATCATAAGGTATTTTTCGACTGCATGCTCCATTCCTAACAAAAGATATTGTGTCATGAGTAAGGACCCCCGATCTAAAAAAATCATATTAAGCCACAGGATATAAAGTATTTGTTGGGATAAAAAGTTATCGCCCACAGCGATTACATCAATTTAGATTATTAATATTTGCCGTCATCTTAAGCACGTAACGATAACATAAATTTATTAATAGCTTTGATATTATATTTATATTAAAATACATATTTAAAGTTATTCTGCATTTATCTTCAATTCAAAGTATCTGTCTATTTAACCTAAATGCATTTGTTAAAGTTAAATTTCTGGGGAAAGAATAAATTTATCGATATCCTTCTTTTACAATTTTATTTTGAGTCGCATTGTAAATATTAAAACTGTTATTATCGTTAATTTTATTATTCCGTAAGCATACACATTGTCTTTAGTTAACTTTCAAAGATTATAAACATATAGAGAAGCATATTTCAATATTTTAAGCTGTCAATATACTGTAAAAGCGTTCAATACTCTGTACGGAAATGTCATAGCGACAACTTACGTTTGTCAAAATTGTCTCTTTTCTGTCAACTGTTGTGTTAGGCAGGTTATTACAAAAATGGTGAGAATTTAATTTCTAAATATTTACAACATCTTAAGTACTTGTGATTATAAAATATATTAAATAGTGTTTTGAATTAGTGCTCGAAGATATTTGAATAATATTTTAGTGATAAGTGTCCGACTTTCCCGGTATTTTGTGTTGTTGTATGTCTTAGTTATTTGCAAATGTTTTCAGGCCAAACGTACAAAGAAGGTTGGAATTACTGGAAAGTATGGCACACGTTACGGTGCCTCACTTCGTAAAATGGTCAAGAAAATGGAAGTAACTCAACACGCCAAATACACTTGTTCCTTCTGTGGAAAGGTTAGTTTTTGATGTGACTAGTGTCAAAGACTAGACTATTGGTTTTTGTTATTATAGTTATGATTACAATTAGTTTAATTTTATCAGTTTGCCCATTTCCGCAAGTATTATTGGGAACTTAACTATATTTGTACTCTTTAAATAAATTAATGAATTTAAATGTTACAATTTCATATAAATATTGTGAAAAAGATTGAGAAATTTACTTATAACTTACTTTTATCATAATATATAAACAGATATAGGCTTGAGTCCGACATATCAAAACAAAAACGGTTTTGACTCAATTATCTCTTTTGAATTATCATAACATGTGTTTTAGCTGCATTGCAATATATTGTGCCTATTGAGAACACATTGTTATCAATTTTATTAAATAAATATCAAAACTAATAAATATGTAAGGCATATGTGGTGTTAGTATAGCGGGTACTGTCCTCTATAGTAATTACTAATTCTTTTGTTAATAAACTATACATATCAAATTTACTGACACATGTATATTTTCATTTTCAGGATGCCATGAAGCGTAGCTGTGTTGGCATCTGGTCATGCAAACGTTGTAAGAGAACTGTAGCTGGTGGTGCTTGGGTATTCTCAACTACTGCTGCTTCATCCTGCAGATCTGCAGTCAGAAGGTTACGTGAAGTCAAGTAAACATCATAGAATAAGGCAATAATAAAAAAAAATACTACATGTTTTGTTTTATTTCATGATTCTTGTTTAATTAACTAATATTTTCTCATTTATATATAGAGCAACAATGCCCATGAATGAACAAAATACTCACTTTAAATTTAGAATTTAAATGCTTTTTTGATTGCAACGTAACAGTATTATTTGTTAGGTGTGGGTGTAGGGTGAGCATCCTGCTGCACTTGGTCACAAGGGCCCGCTTAATAATTTTATGCGGCCCACCAAAATTTTTATTTATATTGCAGAAAAAAATATTCTTCTACTATTATATTTAATTCTTCCCATTTTTTTTAGATCGCTAATCTAAAAAAATGGTAAGAATTAAATATTTTTTTGTTATATAATATTTAAAATAAAATAATTGTACTTTGATCATTGCCTTTATAGCAATTAATAATTTACTATATAATATTATTAAGAAGTGTGGCCCATCATTGCAAAATTTTTAATTTGGCTGACCAAAAAATTTCAAAATTTGATTAGGCCTGTTGCTAAGAATGGTTGCTTCATTCTGTGTTACTTATATTATGATTATAATATTAACTTTTAATTTATACACAATATATTTTAATTTGTCTGATGACCAAATAGCATTAGAGTATCATCAATAATTATTTAAGGGAGGGGACAAACTATAAATGCAATATGTGTGAAATCTAGAATACTAGCTAAAACAATACATACTTTTTAAACTATAAATGAATGCTTACCAGGTGTATACATATAAAACCGGTATTGTCATCTAGCGGCAGTAGACACAATTGTAGGAACAGTTAAAACTTACCATTGGCGCTAGATGGCGTAATACGATCTGTCAACAATATCCAATACTTTACACTTCAAGTTTTATACAACATCGTGTTTTTTTTCGCTCTCAAAAATGTCGAAATGCGTGCCTTCAAACAACGATTTGCGAGGAGCACTCATTTTCTGCTTCCATTTGGGTAAATCGGCTATAGAATCTCATCGAATGCTTGTCGAAGCTTACGAAGAGCATGCTCTTGGTCGTACGCAGTGCAATGAGTGGTTCAACAAGTTTAAAAATGGTAATTTTGATGTGAGAAACGCTGACCGCGGCAAACCACCGAAAATATTTGAGGACATCGAATAGCAGGCTTTGCTGGTTGAGGACGATAGACAGACGCAAAAACAGCTCGCAAAAAAATTAAATGTGAACCAGGCAACCATTTCTAGACGTTTGAAAGCCATGGGAAAGATTATGAAAACCGGAAGATGGGTGTTGAAACCGAAAAATAAGAAGTGAAATTCTGCCCGCCAGACAAAAAAGGAAGTCGTTTTTGCATGGGATTGTTACTGGCGATGAAAAGTGGATTTATTTTGTTAATCCTAAATGCAAGAGATCGTATGTAGACCCTGGCCAACCACCACGATCGACCCCAAGGCCAAATCGCTTCGTAAAAATGACAGTACTCTGTGTTTTCTGGGATCACCGTGGTGTAATCTGGTATGAGCTTCTGAAACCGGGCGAAACTGTTAATGATCGACGCTACCAACAACAGTTGGAGAATTTGAAACGTGCCCTTCGCCAAAATCGCCCAGAATATGAAAAGAGACATGACAAATTGATTTTTCTTGATGACAATGCACCATCACACCGAACAAGACAGACTCGGGAATTGGTTGAGTAGTACTGCTGGCAACTGCTACCACTACTCGCCACTTGTCTCCATCCGACTTTCACCTATTTGCATCGATGGTGCATTTACTTAGCCAACAGCACTGCACTTCTTACGAAAATGTTGGAAAATGTCTCGATAACTGGTTTGCTTCAAAAAACGAAGACATTTTTCGGCGAGGTATCCATAAATTGCCTGGTCAAAATGTGTAGCTAGCGAGGGTAGCTTACTTTGAATAAAATATTTATTACCATTCTCTTGAAATAAATATCTTTTTTTTTTTTATATAAATAATACCAGTTTCATATGCGTAGGCCTGGTAGATATAATTATCATTTACTAAACAAATTTAAAATATTAAATATCATCAGGCTGGAATTTTACAACAGTAATGGGAAATGTGTATGTTATTTATCGTAATTTTTAATAAATACAATATCTGAATAGATTTCTGTTATTATTGAGTTTGTATCATATTTGATATCATAATTATGTCTGGTTTTGCCAATTATCAGCATTTCTCAGATTACTAATACATCCATAAAAATAATCTCTATTGAGAACAATAGATTGTATATCAATACTTGAATAAAAACTAAAATATTTTAAATTCATATAATAAAAAACCTTTTTTGTGTAAATAATTTTAATATAAGTACACTGTATGAAAATGTATTAAAAATATAAACTTGCGATATGCAAATATATTTTAGCACCAATATAGAATACTATTGCTATAGTAAGTTCATCATTAACATTAGATCCTAATGTAAAGATGAATATTAATTTCATCATACGTGAACAGGTTTTATTTACATTAATTGTACATTAGTATAAGTACTATTTAAGTAACATTTACTATGATTAAAATATAATTTAAAAAAAACATTTAATAAATATTTAAATAGCAAGGTTTAAGTACAATAAAACTTTGCTAAAATAAGTTATGAAATTTCAAAATTAACAAGATTTTTCGTAATTCAATGTCTTATAATTAATTCAGTCCCCTAAGTCACTATCTTTGTCACCTATTGCATAAAGAATATGGAAAGCTACTCCCAACAATGCAGTTCCTAGTAAGTCTCCCAAGGCAGTTAAATATGGAATAGCTGAATTATCAGGGTCTAGTCCTAACTTCCACATCCATACAACCAAATAATGGCTAATTGTTAAAAGAAGAAACACTTGTAATAAGGCAGCAGACATGTAAATTAAAATAAAAATAGGTGTCAAAGATGTATGACCAGCTTTAAGATAACCTATTGTGTAAACAAATATTAGTTGGCCAGGTATGACCATTAATAATAGTAATTTAGTAGTATTGCTTATTACAGCACCTTGTTTTTTACCAGTATGCAACAGTGTTGATAATCTAGATGCATGAACAGCTACCATGTTCCCTCCTATGCCATTTATTACTAATTGAAAAACAGCAATACCTTTATAATTTGATACAGTATAATCCAATATGAGTCCACCAGCACTACTTATGATCATGGCAGAAACCACAGGAACCCATCCTTCATCCAATGCTTGTCTTGTGAAATCATTTTTCCATGCAACATATCCACATACTGGCACAAGTATTGCCCCAGCAATGATAATAATAGATGGAAGAAGTAAATGTGTGCCAAGTGACTTGTATAGTAAAGATGCTATCCAAGATAATAGTGCCAAGGTTGTCAAATCGCCAAGACTAGCAGCTATAGGTGTTGCTACATTATCAGGATTTATATTTATTTTTTTAGAGACCACAATAACACCAATCATAATTAAACCTAGAACAAAACTTGCAAAAGAAGCTGTAAGTACACTGGAGGCACAAAGTAACATGGCATGATGAATGTCAAAATCACCTTTAGGGATCCATCCCATGGCAACCGCAGCCATAGCAGCTAAAAATCCAACCAGAATAGCTTGGCATTGTACGAGGCAAAGGTTACCAACAACTAATGAATATAAACTTGTTGCAAGGTGTCCTAAGTGGGCATGAGTAGAGAGCCGTGATGCTAATGTCATTTCAAGATTTCCTTTTAAGCCTAATAGAGCTGGTACTAAAATATAAACTTCAGATACTTGTTCAAAAACTTGCCAATGCTGCACTACATCTAAAAGCAGGCTGGCAGCAACCATCCCAAATCCAGCAAGTAAAAATGAAGCAAACATTTGCACTGCATCAATCCACGAATTTTCTTTTTCATTTTTAATATCTGGGGGTTTTTCCTCGTTCGTTATAAGCCGATACACGTCTGAAGTCATTTCAGTCTCAGTAACACACTCAGTATTTTTCACCATTTCTGAATTATTACGCTTAGTCCGATTCATCACAAATTAATTTCTCAATTATTAATACATTACAAAAACCTCAATTCAATTAACGATATCGAAGATTTAGCATAAAATGTGATTCTTGTTGATAATTTAATAAAAATTTCAATATTTTTGGATATATGTTGTATGTGATCAAAAAAATAGGTAACCAGCTGTCTTAACCCAGGTACTTTACTGTAAAAATAGATATTAATTGTGCATCTTCGTTTCGTTGTCGATTGTTGACATTTGCAATTTGCAATATTAATGTCAATGTCATATGTTAATACTTCAATTATTTCCTTTGTTGGCTATGTAAATAGTTGCATTATTTGTGCGTTCTCTCTTGTCAAATGCTATGATTTAATAATGACAGATAAATATCTTTTTGACCATAAAAATAATAAAAAATATTTTATATATGTTTTATAAATCGTAAAAAATATGTTTAAAAAATTAACATTTAATGCATTAAAATGTGAATAATAATTCGTAAAAAATATTTTAAAAGAGTATCCGGTTTATTGAGGACACGGCACTCTTGAATCTTGATAGAAACTAGAAAGTTTGACGTATAGTGGGTATACGTGCGTATACGTTTGGAGATTGTCGGTAGCTAGCCCAATGTTAATTTAATCGAATAATTACCGAATTATTTTAAACTACATATCGCGTGAGTCTGCTTCTCTTGCTAAATATGATTTATTTTGATTAACGTAGCATTTACGTGAATTTGGAATTGTTATGATGTCAGTTCATAAATTTTAAATAAGAATCCGGGAGCCCACTTCTTTTAATTGTGAATAAAATGCGACTAATATTGTTGTTCTGTATAGCATAAAAATACAATTAATAGATCTTTTTCAATGTATAATATTGGTGGGTAGCTTTTAGTAAATTTCTTTTATACCTTTGTTGTTGCAGGTCTACATAAAGTAGGCAATCGTGTGTTAAATTGACATGTGGCATTAGAAAAAGTATACTTGGCGTTTTATTATTTATTTAAAATGTTAAGAAGCAAAATAAGGATCCACACATGCCGTATAATTCTACTGACATCTCTTGTGTGGTTGATGGTTGATGTAGCTTTATTGGCTTTTTATTCTGAATGTTTTGGAGATGGGTGCAATAAAAATAAGAATGAGAATAATGAGTATGTTGTACAAGTAAGTACAAAAATGATTAAAACTATATATTTTGTATCTATTTCATACAGCTTTAGAACATTTGTAACATTTTGATATTGAAGTCATTTGTATAGGGTAATATTTACGCTTTTATTTATTGTTTTTTTTATTCAGAATAATGTAGAGTTTAGAGGTAAAAAAGCAGCCATAGCTGCTGCATTACAAAAGAATATAAATGATGAGGATACTAATATTGAAGAGAATGAGTTGCATCATGATTTAGATGATGATGGTCTCTTACTGCCTCCATATCCTAAGACAAGGTTAAAGAGGTGGTCACCTGTGCCACCAGTCAAACCAGATGGAGAGTCTCCAGGGGAAATGGGTAAGTTATAAAGTAGGATACATAAGACTGTCTTTAAGCATTAATATTTAGAAAATATGTAGTTATATATTTTAGCAAATTTTATTTATATTTCAATAATTTATGAAGTATAAATAATATTGTACATTGATATCTTCACAATATTTTTTTTGAAATCAATATGGAATTGGTGAAAATTTGTAAAACTTAATTAAAAATTATACACAGCTAATACCTCATATTATTTTAACTTAAAATAGATACAAATATTGTTTACAACTATGTGCAGATGCATGATGCACGCAGATGGTTATTATAATCTTTTATCTAAATAAAGGAAAAAATTGATTAAATAAACAACATACACTTTATCTTATAAGTGGTTATATAATTTAAATATAAAGTCAGCCTACAGTGTTAACTCAATGAGTCACTGTGACAAGGCTTTTGCTTTCATTTCTCAGTCTATAAACTTTTAATCTTACAAACAAACAGAATTAGGTATAAAGTGTCTATTGGAAATGTTTGTTTTATTTACTATCTATCATTTTTTTTTCCAGAAAGTATGTTAGTTCTTTTGGCATAAACATTAACATAGCTTAGTTTAAAAAAGTGAAATTATCCATTTCATCATAGACTATGTTTAAGAATTATAAAATTAATTCAAATAGAAATAAGAATCATCCATTACTTATGAGAATTTTTTTTTAGAAAATAAATCTTTGTTTCTTTCTTCTTAAGTTAGTGTATCTCATAAGATACTAACACAATATAAACTTTCAGGTAAGGCAGTAAACATTCCAATAGAACAAGAGAAGCTTATGTTGGAAAAGTTCCAAGAGAATCAGTTCAATTTGTTGGCAAGCGACATGATCTCACTTAATAGATCTCTCACTGATGTTAGATTTGAAAAGTAAGTTATTTTCAAGTATCTTTTTTGTATTGCTGATAAGCATGTCTCCCAGTTACATATTATTATTGAAATTGTTGTTAAGTATTACCCTTAAAAAGCAAATTGGTTGTCATTTCATATATTTTGTTAATTCATAAAAAAATTTTGAAGTCATTGTGATATAGTGGAAATGTGTCGGACTGTAAATGTGGTTATGGGTTTGATTCTCACTCAGGGTTATGATAACATATAGATAATTTTTATTTCACCGCTCTGGTAGAGCAAAGAACGGCGTGTGGAGGAAATTATCGCCACTCCACACGCGCTTCGAATTTTAGCGAAAAGTGGACAATAAAGTGTCTTTATATTAGGTTCTCTCTGACAAATTCGTTGCTCTTTTTGTTTAAACTATTAAATTTATATAAAGAGACATAGCTACTATAACACTAAATTAAATATTTATTATTTAGAATATATATATAGAAAATAAATTTTCATAAAGTAGTTAAAAGTGTTTCTTAGATTCCATATAATACAAATTTATTCTAACCTAATCCTTACTAATATTATAATTGCGAAAGTAACTCTGTCTGTCTGTCTGTCTGTCTGTTACACTTTCACGCCTAAACCACTGAACCGACTTTGATGAAATTCGGTAGGAAGATAAAACTGTACTTGGGAAAGGACATAGAATACATTTTATCGCGAAAAAAAATGGTAGAAGGGGACAAAACAAGGGATGAAAGTTTGTATAGAAGTTCCTTGTTGTCAAACATAAAATCATGTAAAATTGTTCAACTGTTCACAATTTTCACACCTAAACCACTTAACCAATTTTGACAAATAGTCTAGACCTTGGGAAAGACTATAGGCTACTCCTTACCACGTTGCGCGATATAACCGAGTACCACGCGGGCGAAGCCGCGGGCGGAAAGCTAGTGTCATATAAAATTTTCGTCATTTTCATTTAGGTTTTCTGAATGAAAAGTTTTTTGTTAAATATTTCTTTGGAAAAAGTATGTCTCCTAAGTTACCTTGTTGTGTCATAGTTGCAGTGTATCCAATTGTAAACTATAATTACTGTTTCGAATGTAACTTATATACGCATAAAATAGTAATATTTAAAAAATAAATATTTCGTGATTTGTTACGCCAAGTGTTTCTCTTCGAGCGAATAATAAAGCAGTTCGATAATGTGTTAGAAGTTTTTCCTAGAAAATGTGGAATATACTATATATATACTTAAAATTTCTATTTTTCGAATTACATACAAACATACGTACATACACCAAAGCAAAACGCTATATAGCGTAGTCATAGAACCTAGTGTTAAGACACTCTTACACAGTGTTCAATAAATACATAAAAAAAAAAAAATATTTAATATTTTAAATATTCAATATTTCCTTCTTATTCTATTTATTTAACCACAAATATTAGTGATAATAATAGTCTCACACTATGAAAGTTAATTGCCTACTTATCGTCATGATTTATTGCACTTTTATTATGTCATTATGTTAATTATCTATAATATTTTTATAAGCTACTAATGCCGTGTGTTATGTTCACGTTCATCTATTTAAATAAGCTATTACTCTAGTGCAAGTATGAACGAATATAAAAACTTTATGGTAGTATTAAAAATTAAATAAAATATTTTAAAACAAATCATAAGTGCATATATAAATCTATTTAAATTATATGCCGTATGTAGAAAATTTCCACACATTTTATTTATTTACACGCTCCATTTGTAACGGTATTTTGTTAACTCAAAGCGTATTCGGACCTATTTTATAATTTTCTTGGAGCTATGATTGAAATCAACTGCGATTATTTTATATAGCGTTCAATTGCATAACATATAGATGGAAATATTATTAAATAATTAAAAACCTAATGAGTTAGAAGTAATATATTTATATATAAATACGTGAAGCAAAAACTGGATCCTTTTTAAGAAAAATACGCGGACGGAGGAACATGAAACTTGGCACACTTATAGTTTATATAACGAAGGTGTGCAGAATGATAATATCTTTTTAATTACTGCATAAAAAGTAAATCAAATTAATAAAATAAATGTTACATACACTACCATGGTTTTATATCCATGTTTATATAAAGATATAAAGACAGCGCGTTGTCAACGCGTCAACGGGGACACTACTGTTATTAATTACTTAAAGTTTTTAATGAGTTAGAACTAATATATACTATTAATAACATGTATTTGAAAGTAAATGAGATGGTGAGAGTAAGTTCGATCTCTATTAGTGCGAATCGTTAAATTTAAACGAATTTCATTCCTTCGATTTGGAAAGACATCGATATGAAAAGTAGCGTTCGTTTCCGCCACTCCATATATAATGTCTCAAAATTGACCGGAAAATAGAGAACGGAGTGTCTCAACATTAGATGTTTTATGCCTATCCTGATGGATATAAAAAATATTTATAGCATCGCTTACAGTGGACAACTTTCTTTAAACCATATAGAACTGCATTTGCGGGCCGTTTAGGTCAAGTCGTCTTGTGTCGAGTACAACTTATCCGCGATGACCATAAGAATTTTTCTTAGAACATCTTTCTTGTATTTACTTTTATGAAATGACTGTATTAAGCGTATATTTTAATCTTTTTACGTGTAGATATTATATGATTATAATGAAATGTTTATACGTTACCAGGCTTTTTAGTCCAATATTTGTAAAAGAACACAATCAGTGGATGACTGAACTTAATGAGATTAATCTTAAGTCGCTATAACTAATTTAATAATTCTAGATATAATAAAGACAAATATACTTAACTTGACTTAGCTTCACGCTTTATCCCTATCGGGGTAGACAGACAGAACGAAACGCCAAACGCTAGGGCTACAAATATACTTATAATTTATTATTACAAAGTGCGGCGTTGAGTTCCGCCACTCAGCACGCAATGCCTCAATTCGGCGGAAAGTGGGTAACGGAGTGTCTTAACATAAGGTACTTAAGTTCCCTCTGCCTACCCTGCTATATGAGGGATACAGCGTGAAGCTAAAAAAAAAATTATATATACACATACATATATACATAGCTTCACACTGTATCCCGCATATAACAGGGTAGGCAGAGGGAAGCTAGTGCTAAGACACTCCGTTCCCCACTTTCCGCCGAATTGAGGGATTGCGTGCTGAGTGGCGGAACTCAACGCTGCACTTTGCCTTGTTACCAATCCCAGGAAATGAAAAAATCCATTTCCTGGAGTGGGAATCGAACCCACAACCTGTCGCGTTTACAGTCGCACGCTTGTGCCTCTGCGCCACGACAGGCATTATTATATTATATATTATTTAATAAAATCTATATTCGTAGATATTTTCTACTTTTTTTTAAATTATAATATGTGTACTGTATAACATAAGCATTAGGCAGTTAAAACTAATATTTTGTTTCAAACTTTGAATGAATGTATTTCCCTACGTCAGATGTAAAGAGAAACATTACCCCGAGCTGTTACCGACGACCAGTGTTGTGATAGTTTTCCACAACGAAGCGTGGACTACACTCATCCGTACAATATGGAGTACAATAAATCGTTCACCTCGCCCCTTGTTGAAGGAGATTATTCTTGTAGACGACGCTAGTGAAAAAGGTATTGTATATTACTTGCTTTTTTTTGTGTAGGAAAGATGCTTCGGTTTAGAATTCGATGTTAAATGTTAATCTATTGTTTTTTTTTTAAATAAAATTTAAAATTATATTATTTTTACATAATTTTGTACTACTTTGCTGCTACTACTTAGATAAAGGTTTAAAATGGTAATTCGTTTTTTTTTTCTTTTTTTTTTGTAAATTCATAGGATTTAAACCGGCGATATCTTGAATAATTTTTCTTAACATTTGAACCGACTCATATTTTTATCTGCCGAAATTATGACGAAATAATTACTATGTTTCATTTTTTAAGTTTCATTTGTAGCAGACTTTACGGCTATTAATAGTTTACGTATAATTGAATATTGTTATATTTTTACATACTTGCTAAATTATACATAATTATATATGAGCTTATGTGGATAATTTCCTAACATTATAAAATTACATGACACTCGGTCACAAATTGAGGTTAGATGTCTTTAACACGTAAAATAGAAGTATCTTGACCTTTGCGAATTTCTGGGTCAGTAACTGCGATACGTTAGGATTTGAATTTCAAACACTTGCTTCTTAAAATATTTACGTATGCATTTTAGAATTAATTTAAACAATTGCACGAATTATTTTTTGAAACTATAATATTAGTAACTTAAAATATCACATTGATTTCTTCATTCATTATAAACAGTATGTATTTATATAGGGAATTAAATACATATATGTTATACGTTCAGGTGCGAATTAAATAAAAAATGATAAATAAAAATTCTACTTTCAAAACAGGCATTTTTAATTTTAAGATTTATCTATAAATTTTTTTATGTTATCTAAATACGTTATTTTTTGCCTAAGAGTGCTTGATTTGCTTAAACAATTTTAATCCATCATATAAATAAAACGAATACTAATGCCTTTTAATATTTAAAATAAGTCTATAATTATGCAAGTCGACTTATCAACATATTCACGCGTGGAACGGATTATATAAAAGTATACAAATATTATGGAAATGTTTAAACTATTTTTACATGCAAACATTTGGGGTGATATACTTAAATAAATTTTCGTTTTTTTTTTGTTTTTTTGTATAGAGCATTTAGGTAAGAAGCTGGAGGACTATATAAAGTCACTTCCAGTCCCAACTCGTCTCTTCCGTACGGAGAATCGTTCCGGGCTCATTCGTGCCAGACTCTTAGGCGCTAAGCATGTGAAAGGCGACGTTATCACGTTTTTGGACGCCCATTGTGAATGTACTGGTAAGTTTTATCTTATTGATATTTATTATATTTATAATTTTTTTAGATATTTTTTTTCAGTTACTTTATTTGTAAAATAACTTAACCTTGCCTTACGATTTAATTTCGAAGAAACATGCGTGCTCAGACTTTATTTAATCTGTAGAAAAACATATTTATAAAATAATGACAAAAGTATAATTTGGCACAGAAAATGTTTGCGGGCGACACTCGTCATTCCCACTTAAGGGGTTAATACACATTTACCAAATATTATTACAGTAATATTAAGTTACTTGTGAGGTCTGTCGTGGCGCAGAGACACATGTGTGTGACTATAAACGCCACAGGTTGTGGGTTCGATTCTCATGCCAGGAAATGAAAATATTAATAAATTAGCTTTCCATCCGCGGCTTCGCCCGCGTGAAATTCGGTTATATCGCGCGACATGGTAAGGAGCCTATAATCTTACCCAAGGTCTAGACTATTTGTCAAAATTGGTTAAGTGGTTTAGGTGTGAAAGTTGTAAACAGTTGAACAATTTTACATGATTTTATGTTTGACAATAAGGAACTTCCATACAAACTTTCATCCCCTATTTCAATCCGTCCACCACTCGTTTCGCGATAAAAAGTATCCTATGTCCTTTCTCAAGTTCAGTTCTATCTTCGTACCGAATTTCATCAAAATCGGTTCAGTGGTTTAGGCGTGAAAGCGTAACAGACAGACAGACAGATAGTTACAGTTACTTTCGAATTTATAATATTAGTAAGGATAATATTTGGTATTTTCAATTATTAGCTCTGGTAACAGGGCAAAGCGCGGCGTTGACTTCCCCCACTCAGCACGTAATGCCTCAATTACTCGAAAAGTGGGGAACGGAAGTGTTAAAAGAAAACAGACTGTCTTAACACTAGGTTCTCTTGTTCCCTCTGCTTACCCTGCAATGTGCGGGATACAGCGTAAAGCTAGAAAAAAACTACTGTACATAGAGAGCCCTTAGATACCTGTCACGTTTCGTTTTCTACTTTTCGAATACCCCCCAATAATCCCACTTAGAAATAGCCTTCCTATTCTTTTTGGAATGTTTCTTATAAACCACAGCCATACCACAAAAAAAATTAAGTAATTTGGCTTGAAGGTACTATTAAAAATTAAAATATATCGGCGCTAGTATATAATTAAAGGAAGTTAGTATATTACAGAATAATTATAACGTAAGTTGTTAGTGTCATAGGAACTAGATGTTATTTTATAGGTAGGCGTGACGCTTATCGGTAAATTTCCTGCTTTCAATTTACTTTATATTTTCTATTTGACTTTTAATATTTTATGGTATTTTATTGCTTTGCTAAAAAAATATTCTTACGTACATACATACATAGCTTCACGCTGTATCCCGCATATAGCAAGGTAGGCAGAGGGAACCTAGTGTTAAAACACTCTGTTCCCCACTTTCCGCGAAATTGAGGCATTGCATGCTGAGTAGCGGAACTCAACGCCGCGTTTTGCCATGTTACCAAACCCAGGAAATGAAAATACTAAACTTTATTTTTCTTGGAGTGGGAATCGAACCCACAACCTGTCGCGTTTATAGTCGCACTTGTGCCTGCGCCACGACATGCGATAATTAATATAATAGAAAAATATTGTTATTTTGCTTTAATGTGAAGATTTATTACATTTTTATTAAATATATAATTAATTCGAAACCTAAACATAAATTCTTCTTCGCTGTGTTAGAATTTCATTATTGCTAGTTGGTGTGTCACATTGGAACCGATTTTGTGTCTTTGAAATTCTTATAGTATAAAGGTATATAAATTTCGGAAGTCATTTTTCAGGGGCAAGTGCTACCAGGCACTAAGCATATAGAATAGTCTGACGAAAAAAAATAACCAATAATTTTATCGTAGTTTAAATATGTATACAATATTTTACTGCAGGATATCTACTATTACCTGTACGTGTAATAAATCCAATTTATAAATACATACTTTATTTCCTATTTCAACATGACGAGTATTTCTGAAATACATAAGTTTTTTTTAAATCTTTATAGCATTCGTAAGTAAGGACTCAAGAAGACATTAAAATTGAGTGGGCGATATATTTTCGCTTTTTTTTTTTTTTTTTTATGGCTTTATTTGGAAAAACACATTTTTAAAATCTGTTTTTCTCGCTAAATAACAAGTTATCGCAGTTTAAATACATTTTTATTTTATTTTTCAATTATTTCCTTTACGCTGATGATCACAATTGTTTTCCTCACATTGAATTATTTTTAAGATACTATGATTCGACAAGCTTTAGACGATTCTAAGAATCTAATAATTATTTTTAATTCACATCAGTTACTTCGTATACACGGGTTTTTTTTTTAATGAATGAATTACATCCACGGGCTCGCACTTGCCCGTGCCTTTTGTTTCTTTTTTTTTTTTTACGTGTGCATACTTAAATAGACTACCTAATTGTATCTTAAGACTGTGGTGAGATCCTCACCGACGTATACACGTATATATCTTATACTTATACTTTTTCTACTCTAGTTTTTCATACCTTATCATATCTTATCATTTTTTCATATATTATTTCATAGTTATCACAAAATAGATCTTTTTTGTTTCAATGAATGGCAATATTCATTTGGTTTGTTCTCATCTTTTCATATGTCTAATATGAACTATTTATACAAACTTTCGCATTTGTAATATTTTTAAGATATACTACTTCAATAATTTGCCTTTGTTGGTTTTTGATAGAGGGATGGCTGGAGCCATTATTAGCAAGAATAGTAGAAGACAGAAGTACAGTAGTGTGCCCGATCATCGACGTCATATCGGACACCACGTTCGAGTACATACAAGCATCGGACATGACATGGGGTGGCTTCAATTGGAAATTGAATTTTAGATGGTAAGTATATAATATTTTTTATAGGGATACAAGTTCAATATTATTGTGCAAATTAATCTAATAGCATAATATGCACACTTTTTTTTTTAATTATTTTTTTAACTTCACGCAGTATCCCGCATACAGCAGGGTAGGCAGAGGGAACCAGAGAACCTAGTGTTAAGACACTCCATTCTCTTTCAACAGTTCCGTTCCCCACTTTCCGCCGAATTGAGCATTATAGAATATGCATGCTTATTACATTTTAATATGAGAAACTCGCATTAAATTTTATTGCGTATTCTCTTATATTGTGTAATAATATTTATTGCTTAACAGCAATACTGTGCTTTGTCTCAAAATGGGAACGCCCACATAAATATTTCCCTAAGTGGGATTAGAACTTAAAGTATCGCGTGCAGTCAGCCATATCCCCAACTGTGTCAAAACAATTACATTGTGTTAAGTTGAAATTATTCATGAGTGAATGGTTTTATGCTGTATAATGACAGGGAATTGGGAAATTGAATTTATTTATTTTTTATTTGGAACGCAATATAAACCTCTTTCTGGCTGTCCGATTTGCTTGGAAATTTGCACACTTGTCCGCATCTGTTGACAATATTTTCCATAGCTACTTGTCCTTGTCAAGGCGACTAGTATAAAAAGAAAAACATTTTTAGCGTAGCTCTTTAACTGTTTAGTCTCTTTTTTAAAGAGTTTGTTGTTTACGAAATAATATTTAATTACGTACATATGTATATATTACTAATTTGACTTCAATTTTAAAATATTATATATCTACATCAATTAGATATGCTGATTGAATAGAATGGATCATCAGATTATTTATGCGGCGTGGTGTTTATTGTTTTTTAAATATCATGAATTACGATTACGATTTTGGACGGCAGAAATTTTTAATAGCTTCTATTGGTATTTCTTGTCCATTTTTATTTATATATCTATAGAGTTAATTATTTTCAAACTTTAAATTGCATCCATAGCGTGAAAATCGCTTTATTCTTTTCCCTTTAATACGTATTTTAAGAACTATTTGTACTTTTATTTCTTCCGCACTTTGCTTATTATAAACTGAACCAAGTGACTTATTTCACTGATCTCATTTTTTTTATCTTCTTCTTCTTCTTCTTCTTCTTCCCTTATCCCATTATTTAGGGTCGGGTCTCCTTACTTTTCTGCGCCAAGACGTGCGATCTTGGGTTGTCGGTTCAAGCAATTGGGCTTGTTTCAGGTCTCCGTATGAGGGGTGCGCCCTAGTATTTTTACCCTGTTTTATAGTCTTGTGCTTTCATGTAAGGAGAAAATGTTTTAGCTCTTAATTTTACGGCCGGTTTCCACCTGACGCCAATGAAGTAACTCTTTTATAGAGGCTGCAGCATTTACTATGGGACATAAATTAAGTTTGGAACCAATTAATCCCATTTTTAAAATATCTATCCATATTCTTCCAATGACATAAAGATCACCACTTCTGCAATTTTTTAATCATTTTTTTATTTTTTTCTATAGATTTTATGTTTAATATCGGTTAAGTGGCAATTGATATTTCTGCGTATAGCTGCTAAAGGTAGCTTGGTTTATTCGCGAAATTCGAGGACACTTTTAGTCAAACTAGACCACGAAAATGTCTAATACTTAAATAAATCTATATATCCTTAAGTGGAATTTAAACTTCCTATCATTTGCAAATGATGATATGATACTATCACATGCAAATTAAAATCAGACAAGTAAAGAAATAAAGCGACAAAAATATCTGTAACGAAATAACCCAAATAATTTATGATGTAGTTGTAACAAAGGAATGTAATTAAATACCTTACGATTGCAATCTATTTCGATATTTATGGAAATGAATTATTTTAATTATTCAATTTGACAATTGGTTAACATATTATTATTGATGTCTTTGAATGTCTTCTTGATTTTGTAATATTTGTAGTAAGAATCTTGATAGGGTATTATATATACATATATCATAACAACAAAGACTTAAACTGAATTTTGCAGTTTCCTAGGCTGATATTTGTATTCGTAACTCTAACATGCTAAGACGGCGCTATTTTATTTTTAACTTCTGTATTATGGATATAGGAAGACAAGTAACTATTTTAGACACTGCGGACTGAGCGTCAGAATTCTATGATATAGGACTATGCTAGTTCGGAAAAAATAATATATTTCAAATATAATCATTATCTTGAATCCAACAATTATAGCGTATACTATGAGACGTTTCCAAAAGGTATGCCTATGAGTTATCAGCATCAGTTATGTAATATTTTATATAATTCCTATAAAAGGTTAAGTATATTTTATTTAGTTTTCCATCGAGGTTGAGCGATTCCTGCTAAGATAGTTCTGCTTGCATAAATCCTTCCACCATTGTTCTCATCTTGTTATGTAGTTCAAGTATAGCTGACGTCAAGGAAATAATAACCATTTAATATTTTTTTTATACTAAAAATGAATTTCTCTACTAGTTATTAGTACTTTTACTATTACGCTTATATTATGGTTTTATTAAGATTGCGCTGTATTTTTTTGCAATTCGGCCATTCAAAGCTCCATTGGTTTTGGATCAAAAGCAATTTAGGTCAATTTAGCAAAAAAAATATTGTACGACTACCTTTACGTACCATTTTACCGATTTATTTATGGAGTGGTAAAATATTACTAGAACAAATGTAGGTTTTCATGGTGCCTAATTCAAGTGAAGTGGGCACGGTTTATACGAGATTGTTTTGTTTGCCGCCTATTGTTCTCGATCAGCATACGTACAGGTCAAGTAGAACTGTTTAGAAATGAAATATAAAACAAATATGTAAAAAAATATATGCATACGCTATATAGTAGCTATATATCTATGTGCATTTTAGTTCTATTGTTATTATAAAAAAAAAAACATTCTTGAGTCTTTTATCTTCGACATATTTTTTTCATTTGAAGCACAAAGAAGTACATTTAAACAGATGACAAAAAATTAGATAAAAATCTAAAAAAGATGGATAAGATTGATTGATGAACTTCGTCAGTATGTGCACCGTTTCAAGCATAATGCCTTTTGCGTCCGGTTCTTGACCTAACAGTTAAGCGATACATTCTTAATATATTGGACGAGGCTTTTCCCTGCTGATACAACTTTCCATACATGCATTTATCGCGGTTCCACCTACATTCCACATAGCAATACAATTATATGAATCAAATATTTAATTACTTATAAAGATTATTATTAACTTTTTATTTTATATATCATATAAATATCAGCCTGCGTGACTACTCAAAAATCCTTACTAGTATTATAAATGCGAAAATAACTCTGTCTGTCTGTCTGTTACGCTTTCACGCCTAAACCACTGAACCGATTTTGATGAAACTCGGTATGAAGATAGAAGTAAACTTGGGAAAGGACATAGGATACTTTTTATAACGAAAAAAATGATAGAGGGGGTTGAAATAGGGAATGAAAGTTTGTATGGAAGTTCGTTATTGTCAAACATAAAATCATGTAAGATTGTTTAACTGTTTACAACTTCACCACATAAACCACTTAACCAATTTTGACAAATAATCTAGACCTTGGGAAAGACTATAGGATACTCCTTATCATGTCGCGCGATATAACCGAATTTCACGCGGGCGAAGCCGCGGGCGGAAAGCTAGTATATAATATTTTAATATATAATATTTTTGAGTAGCTACGCAGTATTATATATAGTATAATAGTAAGTTATAGAAATCCAAGAGGTATTTACTATTCATTTGTAATTGCGATATATGATCTCATCAAGCAACATTTTCATATTAGAAGGAAATGTGCAGAAATAGTGTGAATATCATTACTTTCTTAGTAAGAAATTTATAAAGACCCATCTATATTATGATTATACGTTTTAAAAATGAATTGTCAAAATAACATCTTTTATATCAATTTATTATATCTTCTAAGATATTATTTATAATTGACGCATTAACTATTATCATTCAATATTAAAAGCAAAATACCGATTTTCTCAGAAAATTTATCGGATTAAAGGCAAATATCGAGTTATTTGAAGTGATTTTGTTCGATAATACATTTATCGTTGTGAACGATCGATATTGGTTTTGTATTCAGATAAGTATTACAACAGTGTAAGATTACTACATTAAGATTACAATAAAGATAATTTAATTAAAAAAGCCTAACTTGAGGTGTAATACTTCATACAAGATATAACAGACATACAAAATTTATAGATTGTAAATTTTTAAGTAAGTTTATTATATTAAGAAAATATTTATATCATTTGTACGCCAACCTATCTATATCTCTGCACATTATTTTCTTTTCCATGGTAGGGGTTGCCTGGAAGAGATCACCTGTGGTGATAAGGCCGCCTTTACACCAAAATTTTACTTACTTCTTTTGTTTTTCTTTTTGTTTTTGTTATAATTGTTGTTGGTGTAATAAAGAATAAAATAAATAAATAAATAAATAAATAAAATTTAGTATATGGATATAGGTTAGGTCGCAATATGCAAATATTTGTGCATGTCTATCAGATACTTGTAGATTAATATGTACATCGCATTCACAAGTCTTACAGTTCATATAACAACTAACTGTAACGCAATTAGGTTAATATACCTTATGGATAGTTAATGCTTTTATCTTTCAAACATTTTCTATTGCAGATAATGAAATATCTATATTTTTCATATTGAATCCGTACAGAAATATATTATAATAGTATATTAAAGTACGAATCTTAACGATTTTTTTTATCTATTTAATATAACGATAACTTAATTCGCATACCAGCTAATCCGACTTTTCGCGAAATATGGCTTATTCCAACTTATTTCAACTGTTTGTCGGTGTGGTTTGCAGAAATGACTGCAGTATTAATTGAGTTAATTGCAATTCCAAAATGATGCATCTCCCCGTGTACCACCTGTTGTTGTGCGTGTTTTCCGTGTACGGTTTGTGTCTACTGTAAAGTTTACTCAGATGGGTTTACCAATTAAGGTATCGGAAAGCATGAATCGGATTCGAATATTGTGTAGAACACCGTGGTTATCATATCAAATCTACGCTAAAACATATATTATTATTTCTTAACCTGTTAACTGGGTATGACGAAATATTTCGTCATACATAAAAGCCTACTGCAATGGACATGACGACATTTTTCCACATGGAAATTAATCGTAATATATTGAACGCATTACGTTCTACATTGTTTTTATCTATTAAATATTAGAGTGGTTATATATAT
The DNA here is from genome assembly GCA_033558755.1 of Philaethria dido. Lineage (NCBI taxonomy): Eukaryota > Metazoa > Arthropoda > Insecta > Lepidoptera > Nymphalidae > Philaethria > Philaethria dido. The sequence goes on from JAKGSA010000476.1 coordinate 149,684, forward strand.
GCCATCGTATTGACGATGCGTCAAGAATTTTCATGTTCTTGCAATCTGTAAATTGGGTGCTATTAACGGGAAAACGCCAGCTGTATGATGATACATTGGTTAATACTATACATATAATTTAAAAACGATATTCTTTTATTATTTGACGTGTGATGATATTACTTATAACTATGAAATGTAGTCCCCATTGTGAAACGAGTTGAACAAAAGTTTATTCCCCGGTTAACGGGTTAATTATTAAGACACCAGCTGCCATACTTTCTGCATACATTTTTTTTATAAATCTTTACATAGAAATAGATTCGCTTCTTTTTATGATGTACCTAATTAGATACGGTCTGCTTTGACGTTATCTGTTAGAGATATTTATAATTTTCATACATGAATCGTATTCTGACCTGCGATAAGACAAAAAAATGTTACTACGCCAAGATTGTCTCTTTATTTTTAGAATTAAACGTTGATTCTAATTTTGTAGTACAATTTATTTTTAATTACATGCATGTAGCAATAGGTTCCCTTTTTGAAATGTATCGGATGGAAAAACAGTTTATTTTGAAAGTATTTGTTTTTTGCTAAGCATGTATGTAAATATATGAACAATATTATATATGTGTACGAACTAGAAGATTGTTGTTTGCTACGATATGGGCAAATTTAAATAATGGAATTCTTGTAATCGCCACTATGTCTACATAAACATTTTTATGTCACCGCTCAAATTATTATTATACTAATTATCATGATTTTACACCCAGATAGCTATTTAGTTAGAATCACGCTATCACATTAAATCATTAGATTGTTACATTGATGTCATTGAAATAGCTATTAACATAAATATGAAAAGCCACAACAAAATAATTGATTTTTAATAGATTTTTGATAACGCACACCTATTTATGTACATATGTATTTATAAATTGTTTCAGTAATTCGTAAGTTAAGTTATTAGATTTTCTTATCAACATATTATATTTAAGAAAACATTTTAATATTGTGACATTAAAGCAAATGTTTATGAAGCGATTAGAAGATTGTCCATTTTGTTTTTTTTCTGGTTAATTGGTTATTTTTTGACTAACTTAAAATTTGTGAGTAATCGAACGTCGTATGTTACGGTAAAATACGTATAATGAATATATACGTAGTATAAAATTATATATAACTATACATGCAAGTGTAACGTATACTTTTAAAAATGAATAACTATAGAAATATTTGAAATAAGACCATGTCAATATCCCCACTTATAATATTATAAATGCGAAAGTATCTCTGTCTGTCTGTCTGTTACGCTTTCACGCTTAAACCACTGAACCGAAATTCGGTATGGAGATAGAACTGAACTTGGGAAAGGATATAGGATACTTTTTATTGCGAAATAAAAGGTTTTAAACTTGAAGGGTTTGAAATAGGGGATGGAAGTTCCTTATTGTCAAACATAAAACCATGTAAGATTATTCAACTGCTTACAATTTTCACATCTAAACCACTTAACTAATTTTTACAAATAGTCTAAACCTTGGGAAAGACTATAGGCTACTCCTTACCATGTTGCGCGATATAACCGAATTCCATGCGGGCGAAGCCGCGGGCGGAAAGCTAGTATTTGGATAATTCTTCAAGATTTCATCCTTTTCTGATTCATATGGCCCAAAATTTTTTACACTTTGGCATAATATAAGTGTTCCTATGGAAGTAGGTGTACCACAAAACATATATTTGAGATCCCTATCTCAAATATACTATAATAGGAACACGTTTTATAATGCCAAAAATATTAAAAATTTTGGGCCATATGAATCAAGTGAAGAATGATCTTAAAGAAATACCCATTTACTCAATCATTTTGCTATTCATTCTACAAAAGAATGAAAAACATAAATAGAAGTCGGGGCAAGGCATTAGTTTTTATCAATTTATTTCCTTGTAGGTTTTTCTCCTTTTATATGATCAAACTGTTATCTATTGTGTTTGTATTTTCTGTTGTATGTACTTATATTGTCGGTTACGTTTTAGATGACATACACATATTTAAACGATGTACACATTCAAAGTAAAATAAAAATATTCTTCAATGTCAAGGCAACTCTTGCAATTGTTTAAGACTATATGAATCTATCTATCTGATTAAACGTTGGAAGAGTTAATGCGTCAAGAATCTTTATCAACAAGTCGACTAAGTTAGTACGACTAATTTTGACCAAACACTGTTCTCGTTTTTAAATAAACAAAATCCAGTAATTGTTATATTGCAATAATTGGTGCACAGAATTGTGATAATTCATGAAAATACCTAATATTATTTTTGTATTAATACGTAAAGGAAATTTTTTTTTGATTCCTTTTTATGAAAAGTATGCGGACGGAGGAATAAGCGACGGCAAGCAATATGACGGCGGAAGGAGAATAAGTGCACAAATCGTATATTGTTTATAATAATTTATCAGAAATATATACATACAATCACTTAAATAAATATTATTTACGCTACTATATGTTGGAGATACACTTCTTTTATGTTAAAGTGTCAACATGACACGTAGCTAAGGAAACGTGTATTTTACACGTCAGAAGGGCTACTAGTTATATGTAAACAGCCAAATTGATACATAATATTGTACCTTCAAAATTGTCGAAATAACAGTACAAATATACTAATGGCATCTTGTCCATTGATATGAAAACAACAAAATGGCTATATTTTTGTAGATATAACATAAAACTTGATAAATGTATCCATAACAGCACGAAACTATTTGTAATTGGTATATAATGGAAAGATTACTAGATACATATTGTTTGATAAATCAATAGTAGTTATATTTTATAATCGAGTTTTGCAAATTATCCTATCGATTAGATATAAGCATATTACATTTATTTGGCAGAATGAACTTGCCACTTAATTGAGAAGAAATTCCTATTTAAATTAAACTGACTAAATATCTTAGTGACCTCGATGTCACTAATTTGTATCAAGTACAGTAAAATTATGATCTCAATTTTCAATTATCATTTCCTTGTCAGGTATCGAGTACCTGAACGTGAAATGGCCCGTCGTGGCGGAGATCGTACTGCTCCTCTGCGAACACCCACAATGGCCGGCGGACTATTTGCTATCGACAAGGATTACTTCTACAAGATCGGATCATATGACGAAGGAATGGATATATGGGGTGGAGAAAATTTGGAGATGAGCTTCCGGGTATCGTATAAAATTTATATGAAATTTAGGATAATATTTTGTGTAATTATTTTATTTATATTGTCTTTGTGGAATTGTAATTTGTTTTTATTGTGCATTTTTGTGTAGCAAACCCTGTTTGTAGCAGAATTTTCATCAACATTATAATCTTTACAAGTATGATGGTGTGAGGATGTAGGTATATTTTTTAGAAATAGTGTTTAAAATTTTTTTTTATCTTATTCTTACTAAAATAAGCAAAAATAACTTAAGCTGGGTAAAGGTTACTCAAAGCAGAGATTCCATAATTAACTTAGAATTATACGATATTTTTTCTCGTCATAAACGAGAGGGGTTAAAATTGATGAAATTGGGGTAAAGGTGTGGCAGTGCGGCGGTCGGTTGGAGATAGTGCCGTGTTCGCACGTGGGGCACGTGTTCCGCGACAAGTCCCCGTACTCGTTCCCCGGCGGCGTGCAGAACGTGGTGCTGCACAACGCCGCGCGCGTCGCCGAAGTGTGGATGGACGAGTGGGGAGAGTTCTATTACGCCATGAACCCAGGTTCGATATCGCTATATGCTAATGTTTTGCATTGGTTCCGCTATTCGTTATTGCGCCTTGTGCGATTTTATAGATTTTAGCGGGAGACATAGGTTATTGAAGCGCAGTTTTGTCACGCGTCTCGTTGATGTCTTTTTCCATTTTTAGTAAATGTGTATATTTAATTATTTATTGTGGACCTAATAAAATGATAACGTTTCGTATTAAACCTGTCATCGTCGGAAGCAAGGTGACTTTCTGGATGTAGCGCTCACCTGATAAAAAATTGTGATATTTTCGTAACTATTTGAACCAATTGCAAAATGTTAGCACTCGCGGATTTTTAATAAAGTATTGTTGTGGCTTGGGATAACCTTTAACCTCATCGTTTTGTGAGCGTGTCATTAACGTGAGTCGGCTTTCTAACAAACATTAACCATTGCGGCTGCATACGCGTTTTTTTGTCCTTCTCGCTCCTATCGAAGTCAGTCCCGTCTCTGAATCAGAGACGGGACTAAAATCGAACCGCTTACGCATGCCACTACTAATTTATTTTTACTTATCTGTGTTTTCTGTTATACCTATATGTTTTATTAGTAGATTGCCTTCATTTAGCTATGCTTATTTATTTTCTTTTTATTTCGCCACTATACAACAATTTTCAGTTTACTTAGCTTCTTCTCAATGCAGAAGCAATGAAGTTTGGTCAATATTAATTTAATTATATGGAGTCTTAATTGCCCACAGCAATTCTTTTTTAATTGAAGTCACGGCAGATATATTAATGTACTTAAAAGTTATTTCACTAATGATTTATTGAAGTTAAACAACTACAGTTCTTGTTGAAAAATCATTCAGGCCACATTTTGTTTGTTCAACAGTGTATGGAAATTACCCATTAAGCACAAAAACACTTGTGTAATTTCACGTCATTTTATGTATCTCTCGAATAAAAAGAAATAACAATATAAATTATTAATGAATTAATTAAAATTTTATAGCCATATTATTAAAAAAATATATCTGCTATGACTATTATATCATGGCTTAATAGAATATGGGATTTTTGTGGAATTTTGTCGATATTGTTGTATTTATGTTTATTCGTACACGTTTGTTATTAAACATCTGTCTATATATGTTTAAATAGATTAATTGATAATTATATTTTTTCGATTCAGCCATTTGTAACCATGACCATGACGTTATACAAGTGTTCTACTACTTAGCCTATGTATACACATTTCTTAAGTAAATATTCTTTTCTTATTAAACTTTACGTAAGACTTCCGTACTTACACAAGTGGATTATAAATGGCTGTATCGATAATTTTTACCAGTGTTGATAATATTTAATTATAAATATAATAAATCATTCAAGTTCTCGACCTTTTTGGGTTTTCTAGAACTGAAATGACTATTTTATATACTGATATCTATTTATTATAATCAATGCTATGTATATATATAAAATATTATTTATCTATAATATTTGCTTAACTAATATAAAAATTAAAATTTAAAAACTAATTAATAAATAATGTACTTAAGATAGTAATTATAACAAATACTAATAAACAGCTATCAGTAGAAAATATTCCACAAATAACTCGGGTAACAGTAATTGCAACGGCAAAATGGCTTAATGATAACTACGGTTCTTTTTATTCTATATATTTAACAAGTTCATTTAACGTTTAAATGTATGGACGTGAATGACACTTTAGTTTCTTCGCTAGCAAGAAAACTAGTTGATCAGTTCTAGAGTAATAGGCAGGAGACAACATTGAATAGGGCTGTCGAAAGACAAAATCTTCTTGTTACAGTAGGCACATCGTAAAGTCATTGATAATAGTAATTAGTTTTGGTATGTGACAACCTTTTATATATATTCCTTCTTATAAAAAATTAAACATTCTTTGTTTTTTTTTTAGTGATTTATTACAATTCTTCTTTAGTAGTTAACAATTAAATGTAAAAACTTTTAATATTATGAGTCATATTGGATCTGATATAATTAGTACAATTGATATTGTCCTACCGAATGAAACATGATATCCTATTAAAGTTTTATTTCCATATAATTGCAGTCCCATAATTTTTCTCCAAAAGACGTTCATTAACTTCTTTGATTTTCGTTTTTGTCTTCCTTAAAAAACGTTGGTGTATCAATAAAAAGCCAAATTGCCATTGCAAATATAAACCGCGGGGCAGGTATGGATGTGCGGGGGCACACTCGAGATATCGCCCTGCTCGCACGTGGGGCACGTGTTCCGCAAGACCACGCCGTACTCGTTCCCCGGCGGTACGGGCCGCGTCGTCAACCACAACAACGCCCGCCTCGCCGAGGTGTGGCTTGATGACTGGAAACATTTCTACTACAATATTAACCCAGGTGTTTAACGCTTCGTATTGAATGCCTAATGTTGGTTAGAGGGCTGTTTAGTTATCATTTATTTAGAATAATAAATAGTTGCGCTCGATTTAAGACATCTGCAGCTGAAATTACAGAAGGAGATTAAACAGAGATTAAACTTAATTCATTTTGACTACAATAACAGGCTTCTAGGGATATCCAATACATATTATTTAAAAAAAAAAAAAGGATTTTAAAAGCAAAAGTATATTGTGAATGGTCTTTCAAATTCAACTCTGCGCGACGATTTGAAGGTTAAAATGAATCTCGATACTTATATTAAGTATATAAAAAATACATTTTGATATTTTTATTTAAGAGAAATAAACTTTTACATTTTTCAATTAGTAATATTTTTTAGTAATTAATTCATTAAATAATGACATTAATGGTGTTAGGCTTAAACAGACTGTAAAGTTTTGTTGGATGGTACCATAAATTCTAAAGATATGTGATATTCTATAAGATATTCTAAATCATTATATAATAATATAGTTATTTGTTGAAAGAGACTGGAGTGTCTTAACACTAGGTTCTCTGGTTCCCTCTGCCTACCCTGCTATACGCGTTACAGCGTGAAGTTAGTTATTTTCTCCTGAAGCCCTCTGATCGACATTATGTGTTTTAACACTAATAAAAGCCATTATTTTTGCCGCTTGATTATCATAATTTCTTGATAATGTTTAAAGAATCAGGCAAAAGCAGTGGTTTTTTTTTATATTAATTATATATTCGCACGTATATTTAATATAATTTTGTTTTTATATAAACTAAATAACAAAGGTGTTTTAACATTTTACCGTGACGTGTTTTTTCATGCTATTGGGCTGAACAGCTTTTTTTAAAAAAATGCCGCCGCAATAACTATCATATCATAAATAATAACACTCATATTTATTTCACTTTTTAAAAATTTGATAAAAAGCAAAATTTTCCTTTATTGTAATTTAATAAATAAAATATATTTTAACTAATTTATTTAAATATAGTCTATGTTTTGTTTTTTTTTTTTATAAGACGTGGTTCGAATATTTTCATTTCATTAAAAATACTTCTATATTAATTTCAATAAAAAATGTGTATCGTGTAAAGTTTAGAATAAATAGAAATAATGAATTTAATAATTTGAATATGTCAGGAGCATTAAATGTGCCTGTCGGTGACGTCAGCGAGCGAAGAGCGTTGCGAGAACGTCTAAAGTGCAAAAGCTTTAGATGGTATCTAGAAAATATATATCCTGAGAGCCAGATGCCTCTAGATTATTATTATCTTGGAGAAGTAAGTTTATTTCTACTATATTATTAATATTTATATAATTTTATCACTATTTATAAGTTTGTAGTATAGATATATTGTATGAGGCCTGTCGTGACACAGAGGCAGCGTGCCTCTAAATGCGACAGGTTATGGGTTCGATTCCCACTCCAGGAAATGAAAATATTAAATAATATTTATTTTTTCATTTCCTCGCTCTGCTAACATAACAAGGCAAAGCGCAGCGTTGAGCTCCGTCACTTAGCACCCAATGCCTCAATTCGGCGGTAAATAGGGAACGGAAATTTTAAAAGAGAACGGAGTGTGTTAACATTTGGTTCTCAGGTTTCATTTGCTTACACTGAAATGTGCGAGAAAAAAAATTATAATAAATTAGCCTATATATAACATTACATTAAGGTAGCTTATTTGCATACCAGCTAACTCCATCTGAGTAAACTTTATAGCAGACACTTATAACATATACGGAAGATACGTATGGAAAATGCACACGTAAAGATGTCTGGTTTTCCTATTGCGATTAACTTAGGTAATATTTAGTGATTATATTGGAATTATTACTTTGTAAACCACACTGAGACATTCGTTAAAAAAAACTGTATCAAGCACGGTTATTTTATCAGAGTTAGCTTTTGGGATAAATAGAATATTCGAAAGAAAGAATATCAATATATTATTCTTCTAAAACTTTTCCGTTACTTTCCGAATGACTGACTGAAACAAGAAGCATTCTTATCTCGGGGAGTATCCTAAAGTACTAAGGGAGAAATAGGATGTGCCAAGTTTACGACGACGGAAATAAATTAGACGTTATGATATAATTTTACGATATATAAAAATTACGAAACACAGTAATAGAAATAATATGGAAAGGATCATAAAGTTGTGGACCTGTAATAAATTTAAAATATTCTCCCGAAAAAGGTCATATATAAATTTGAATGCTTAAATGTATGCTTGAAGTAGAAAGATCACCATTACTTACTTCATATATAAAGAGTTAAATAATTAAGCAAATAATAATAATTAACATAATTTTGTTGAGTGGATAGTAAGTTTGTTTGTTAAGGCTTTCACGCCAAAATTACTTAACCGATTATTATAAAACTTTATACACATGTTAAAGATATTAAAAAGGACATAGAATACTTTTTATTAAAAAAATATTGGGTCAGTTCTATTGGAATGTAATGATCTTTAATATATATTTAAGGGTTTCATAAAACAAAAATATACTTTTATTATTTAAGTACTGTAGAAGAAAAAGTGATGAAAATCATAAAATTCTATTATTTTTTTATAATTTTCAGATTCGTAACGCTGAAACGTCCAATTGTCTCGACACGCTCGGTGGGAAGGCAGGACAACCTTTGGGCATGGGATATTGTCATGGAATGGGCGGAAATCAGGTCATTATTTATTATTAAATATTATTATTAAATCATGCGGCGTTGAGTTCCGCCACTCACACACGCAATGCCTCAGTTCGGCGGAAAGTGCCCTAACTAGTGCCTACCCTGCAATACGCGGGATACAGCGTGAAGCTATGTATGTTTGTATTATGGAATCATGGTGCACAGGGATACCGTCTGCCTGTAAAAACAAGTGATTGTAAGTTAGAATCTTATTCGGGGGAATGAATATAATTCTTTTGTTTAATTTTCCTCTCCTAGTAAGGCCAATTTGTAAAGTGGAGCTTAAATTGTAATTGGGTTTGCCAAAAATGTCCAGAAAGGTATGAGAGTAGAAAAAATATTGAGTATAAAATTGCAAAAAAACAAGCTCTAACATCTAAAACCACCTAAAAAAAGTCGTTACCAAAATTCGATAGTGAAATTACTAAATAACTTTACATCATAGGATGTAAGGAAGCCGGTATAGACCGGCTGCCCTAAATATACCGGCTTCTTCAAAGTTCACCGGCTTACCTTTTTAAAATTTTCACCCCTCGTCACTGCTGACTAATCTGTTCGGGAAAAAGTGTGATATTGTAAAAAAATAAATATTGGAAATAATCTATATTTTATAATTCCTTTTGAAATTCTGATACAATTGTCGATAACATATGTCTTGATATTTAACAAATGTGCTAAAAAAGTTTTCTTAGTTATTTTTGTGAATTAAACATATTTTTTTGGTATCAGGTGTTCGCATACACAAAGCGCAAGCAGATAATGTCGGACGACAACTGTCTGGACGCGGCGCACCCGCGCGGACCCATCAAGCTCATACGCTGTCACGGCATGCGCGGGAATCAAGAATGGACTTACGATACTAAGGTAGATCGTGGGTTATGTTCTTACTTGAGGCTTTATTTATATCTTATAAATTTTATGACGACACCTGTCGTGGCGCAGAGCCACAAGCGTGCGACTGTAAGCGCGACAAGTTGTGGTTTCGATTCCCACTCCAGGAAATGAAATTTTTAATTTCTTGGGTTTCGTAACAAGGCAAAAACGCGGCGTTGAGTTCAGCTCAACACGTCATGCCTCAATTCGGTGGAAAGTGGGGAACGGAGTGTCTTAACACTAGGTTCCCTCTGCCTACTTTGTTATAGGCGGGATACAGCGTGAAGTTATGTATGTATGTAAATAAATTTTATATTTGTTTTTTTTTTCAAAATAAGTTAGCACAGGTAGCCAGTGTATATGTCACTGTGATATTGCAAAACTGGAAAGATTACAAGATAATTATTGTAATAATTAAAAGGAATGTACATAATTGTAGTAGTAACAAAACCAACCAATCAGGGCTAAGTTTTTGACAATTTGCGCTTTAATAACTCTTAGTTCAATAAATTATAATGTATCGAAAAATAATGCGTTAAATTGCAAGCTGTTTTGTATGTATCAAAATTTGTCGATAGTCTACAGATTCTTGGGATATAGTATAACTTTACAGTTTTTGTAATTTTACGGTAACATATTGCGTTTAAATTGTTTTTTTTTTTATTTTGATATTTGTATAATAAGAGTATGTGGCTTTTGTACGATTTGTGATTATAAAAAACATTTATATATTGGTATTTCAACCCTTAAATTCTCTTTTAGGCTCAAAAGTACCGTTTTATGCGGTTTTTTTTTAGTATAAAAATAAATTTTTGAAATAAAATTTGACGTTTGTGTGTGGATGTGTGTGTGAGTGTATTGCCTCTGCTAAGCTAAAGCGTATACTGTGTAAATATTAATTGTGCGTGCATGTGTGTGTGTGTGTGTCGCAGACGCGCACGATAAAGCACACGAACACGGGCATGTGCCTGGACAAGCCGGAGTCGGCGGACGTGTGGAAGCCGGTGCTGCGCGCGTGCGAGCGCGACCGCCCGCGCTCGCAGCAGTGGCTCATGCAGGTCGACTTCAAGTGGCAGGCGCGCCGTCTGCGCAGCTAGCGACCCGCCCCCAGGTAACGCGCACGTTGTTATTGATGGACTACTCCAAAACTGCTGCTCTAAATCTTACATTTTTAAAGGTTATTACCTAATTCATGATTATAAACGCCTGTCGTGGCGCAGAGGCACAAGCGTGCGACTGTAAACGCGACAGGTTGTGGGTTCGATTCCCGCTCCAGGAAATGGAATTTTTCATTTCCTAGGTTTGGTAACAAGGCAAAGCGCGTCATTGAGTTCCGCCCCTCAGCACGCAATGACTCAATCTGGCGGAAAGTGGGGAACGGATTTGTTGAAAGAGAACGGAGTGTCTTGACACTAGGTTCTCAGATTCCCTCTGCCTACCCTGCTATATGCGGGATACAGCGTGAAGTTAAAAAAAATGTTTTTATAAATAATAACACACCTTAGGAATGAAATGCTCGCTCCAGGCTATTTCAAAGGTACCATTGTCTCTAATAAATATTTGTAAAGCATTGGCGAATGAAAAAAAAAGCCCCGCTGAGTTCGTTGCGCCGGTTCTTCTCAGGTCTGAGGCATTAAATTTAGTGAACCGGTGGTAAATTATTTGACGTTCTAAAAATGAAGCCTGTACCTTCTTATTTTGAATGAAATTCTTTGACTTTGACTTAACTAAATTTAAATGGGAGCATTAGACTATGAGAAGCACTAGCTATCATATAAAAGAATCTTCGAAATTGGTTTACTCCGAAAATAGTTACGCGGTTACACATAATAAAAATATAATCAAATTGATAACCTCTGCCTTTTTTCTTAATGTCGTGTTGTATTAAAACGCAACTATACGCGTCATCCCGCATAGCAGGGCAGGATAATCAGAAAAAAAATGGTTTCAGAACTCCAGTCTCTATTACCCTGATGAATTTGAAATATTGAGTTATGAATATCAGTGTCCTGCCTTGTTTTACCAGAACGGAGATGTGAAAATAATTTAAACTACTCTATTGTAAATTGTTTCATTTATAATTTATTTATTTTAAGCAAAAGTTGAATATTAATAAAATAATTAATTGTTTACAGGATCGACAACGATAGACCATGAACGTCTTCCCCTGTCGTTAGATGAAATATTTTACTTCTTATTCCTATACCTTATATTTGATATATAATTGTAATTAGACTATCGACACGGTCCTGTGAATCGTTGACAATACATCTAATAATTTAGTCACTCGTTGCTCAAACTGTCATGTGTCGTGTATTTTGTTTGGCCTTTCGGAGTTTACTTAGCGTAGGTTTTCAAATTATTAAAAAAATACGCTCTTTTTTTTAGGGAGATTTGATAGATATTTTTTTGACTTGCCATCTTAAGACATTCAACTCGTTGAAATTGTTTTTTTTTTTTACTTCTAACGCCATCTATTGTGACTTTTTAGTATTATATGGGTTTATTTAATCTATGGTTTATTTAAACTAAGCATTTTAGTGAAAGTTGTCATTTATGTATTTGGCAATGTTGACTATATATGAATTTCATTATAATAATGGAGTGTTACATATTTATTTACATATATTGAATGCTTTTTATCTGTCAAATCTTACCGTAAAAATAATAGGAGTGTATTTAAATTTTAATAAACCCTCTTGTGAGATTATAACAACACAAGGTCACAAAATATTTTCTGTAAAGTATTTATGATTCTTAACTCACTAAAATGACTATTTCTGTTACTTTCTACGAAAATATTTAGTGATCCAATTTTAAAATACTTTTTGTTGTAAAATAATAACAATACTCCCTGCCATGACCGTTCGCTACTTGAGATTATTAATCATAATGCTGACAGTATATCCGAAACTGTATATACATATATGGTTTTTAAAAATGAAATGTAAACTGGGTTAAGAAATAATGTGTTAAACTACAACATAAATGTTTTTTATTACTTCATGTTTTTTGTGACTGGCCCTTTGGCTTAGTGACTAAAGACTGTGAATTTTAAGCCAGAGGGTGTAAATTCGATATCTACTCATGGCAATTATTTATATTATGGCCATTATGTATGTGTCACATATTGTATGTATTCTTTATTTGAAATTATTCAATTTTTTCAGCATTATATAATGAACGGGTTGAGAATATTTTGACACATTATTGTTTAGCTTAGTTAGATCTTGTTGCCTCAATTACAAATTTTAGTGAACATTTAATAGCTCAAATTTAGTGGTTTCTTGATAGCGGTGCTAGTTTTTATTTCTATATACTACATACATTGTTCTACTGCCTTTTTATACCACACACACTTTATCTCGAGTTATAAATACATATAGATATTGTTAAATAGATTTTAGTCCTATAAGAGTCTTCATCCATTACACATCCGAGTTCTATACTATCTTCCATATTGCTAAATAATTGTTATCGCTAACTTAATGATGTTGCCAGTTTAAAATTTAATATTATTGTGTATTAAGAAATTTTGCTTCTTGCAGCTCAGACATTTATTTGTTTGCGAGTGGGGAGTTGAGTAATCTTTATCAATTATTGTTATATGTGCATTGGAAAAATAATTCACCATTAAATAAATATTTTAATTGGTAACACTGTTTTGTTAAATATGATAATAATTATATATATAATATTACATATGTATGAACAAAAGTGAGGGTTCCCACGCACATGTAACAATAATTTTCATTTCGTCTGTTGCCTTAAATTTATTAATGTTTCAAATAAGCTTGTGTCATTTTTAATATTACAAATAAGAACCAAGTAATTGATAATATATTTTAGTGCATATCGTCTGTAGAGTAGTGGGGTTTGATTGATTGATTTTTAATTGGAATTTTCTTGAAGCAACTAAGGAAATTGAATTTGACTTATTAAACTTCAAGCCCTTACAACGAAAATATATAGATGTACGTTATTTTATATGAATATATTGTGTAAAGCGTTAGTGTAGCGCTGAGGTGTATCAGACAAGTTCTCTTTTAAATAACTAAGTCCCATATTGTTGTTAATACCTTTATATCTATTTTTATATTTTGAGTTGACACACTATTATTGAAATATTCACTTCTTTCTTTGTCCTCTCAATGAACATGCCGATATATTTCTAGTTTTCATAACCTCAGTGATACAGAATGCTTTATTTTTTAAAATATTTTATTTTATATATTTAGGACAGTTTTGCACAAGAAGCTTTTGTCCGCTCAGTGACGAATTATTTATTTTAAATTGTAACAAATTAGTGATTTTTATTTAATAACGGAATTGGCATTATTTTATTTATTTTGACGTTGTTTAATATTTCTACCATATCAATAGATATTTTTAGATAATAAAATGAATATAATTTAATTAGTGATCGTAGACTAATTGGCATGTTATGTTTCATCACAAAAACTATTCAAATATTGTGTTATTAATGTTAATTATACAACAGTTTTATATAGATCCGGATACATATGTGAACCATTTTTTCAATAGACCATTCAATGTATAATTGTAAATATTTTATGTAACATTCGTCCAGTCGGTGTTCACATCGAAAAAGCATTTATTTGTTAAGAATAGAATCTCGTATTTATACAATTTTGAACATGAGGAGGTGCCAAATTCAAATTGTTTCATTTTGTATATTATGTGACAGATTCATCATTCCAATAGACAGATATATTGAAAAATACTTATAAATTGAAAATAAATATTATGACTGATTCTTTGTTTTTGATTTATACCCTATGCGTTTAGTTACTAACCTTGTATATATTAGCCATTAGTGTTATATTTTAAGGATTTTTAGAATTTCTTCTTATGTATAAGTATTTGTGGAATATGTATGTGATAAAATCGTTGTTTTTTTAAACATCCAAAATAAACCTCATATTAAAATTAAAAGCAAAGGAAATATATTTTACTATTTGTAATAAATTGGTTGGTTTTGAGTTTTGGTATGTAAATATACCGATGATTGTACGGACTGGCCAATTGATAGGCTTTTTATTCTTCTTATACAAAAAATATAAATAGTGTCGGGGAATACTATTATGCTTAACATTATTATAAAAGACTAACTGCGGCTCAGTTTCGTTTAAGATATGTTCAAAGAGGTATTATAAATATGCAAGCAATGTATAGTACATTGCACGTTCAATCAAATAAAGGAATAAATCAAAAATTGAAATTTTTAGAATCGTAAAACGTTTCTCTTTAAAAACTCTTGCTTAATTAGAATTAATTTAACCGATGTAAAAGATCATTTCCCTCTTTTTAACCCGAACAAACAAGATGCAACCAATAAAACGATAAATTCAGTGATGTGCCCCTTTATTATTAATTTAATAGGTGAGAAGCATTTCTTGTTATACTTCTATGAACAAGTATTCTTAGTTTTATTACGCCACAGAATCAAAATATTGTTACGGCTTATTGATACATTTCGACTTAGCACAGGTTAGTTTTTTATTGTTGTAATAGTCCGTACATATCATTTTTACTTTTAGTTTACTTTTAAAATATATTTTAAATTTATACTATTAGTAATACCTCACTTTACGCGACCCCGTTATGCGCGGTTTTACTATAACGCGAAATTCAAATCTCGCGCTTTATCTTCAGGGAGAATACAAAATGCTCTTTAAAAAATTTATAGAGGTTTGGATATATTGCAGAGTCTAATCAATAATGATGATCGTGTCTTGACCGTGTGTCAAACAATTAAAAACAGTGTTGGGTGTTATGAAGGTATTTTACAAGAACGTAAAAAAACGCTACCCAAAAGACAATACATGTAATTTTCCGTAAAAAAATAATTCATAGTATGTATTGCATTGTGTTCTTTTTTGTACATATTCAATTTTGACGCTGCTTAATCTTAAACCTCGATATCCGCTAATTTCAGGTGACGTGATTTTTTCCGGAACGTATCTCGCATAAAGCGGGGCATTACTGTACGTAAACTTACTTACTTACTTAACTTCACGCTTATCCCTAGCGGGGTAGTAAGAGAGAACGGAGCGCCAAACGCTACGGTCCCTGCATACCTCTTTCGCCTCGTCCAGTCATTAACCTCTTCATGCATGCCCTCCGAGCACTGTACTTAAATATTGTACGTATTGACTTATACATGTGGTTTAACGTCGCTTTTTTATTAATTTACACGGAAAATATTAACATCAATTATATATCTATTTTATATTAAAAGTGGTTTTGTGTTCATTAGCATATTAGAAAATAATTTTGTTATAATAACCAAATTTATTATAGCAATTTTTTTCACTTTCCTTTACATAGCCTAGTTTATTTTATTTTTAATGTCGATTTCGACTCGTGTGTCATATTCATTAGCTAATTAATCTCTTTTAACATTTCCGTTTCCCACTTTCCGCAAACTTGAGGCATTGCGTGCTGGGTGGCGGAACTCAACGGGCGTTTTGCGTTATTACCAGAGCGAGGAAATGGAAATACTAAATATTATTTAATATTTTCATTTCCTGGAGTGGGAATCGAATCCACACCCGATCGCGTTTACAGTCACACTCATGCGACTTGGCCACGACAGGTCTCGTGTATATGCGTGAAATAAAAACCAAAGTAGTTTTGTATCTATTTATTAAACTTAACGATACTTACAACTATTATCTATCCTATATAAACATAATCCAATATAGCATACACACAAATATTTAAATACAAATTGAATTCTCTTTCATAAAATAGTATCCAATAATATAGTTTTCGAATAATAAAAAAATACCACAAAATGGCACTAAAACGTGCCTTTTATGAAAATAAAATAGAAAATGTTAAAATTCGTTTCTCTACACTATCGATTAGTTACAAACGAAACAGAAAATCTGTATGGATGTTCCATACATGAGCTAGGCAGTGACACGTCAAACAGTAAACAAATATCAAATAACAGAAGAATCGACGTACACATAGTATAGAATAGAAAAGAATAAAAAAAATCCTGTAAATTCCCCAAGATGGCTCGTCTGACTTGAGATCAATTATACATACTACTAAAACAAGTCCCGCGCACTACATTTGTTCACATTTTTCTTCTATTTTCACAATATTTAATGCCGTCAGCTCAGAATAGTCAGTATTAAATGAAATTATTATGTATATGAAGTTTCAGTTAGATAATCAACAGAAAATGTTATCAATTCAAAATGTTTTATATAAAAATTACATATAAGTGCGAAAAAAAAAAAAAAATTTGGCTACAACCGGTAGCACCGACGGCCTCCTTACAACTGGGAACACCTTAAGTAAAGAAATGCACAATGTATCCCTGTTCAGTATGACTAGAAACACAAAATTCAACTTAATCGTAAACTGTACAACCACAGTCGTCGCAGACAATCAACATTGTGAACCAATCTACTCAGAGATCCACAAATCATGTACATAGTATAAAATGCTTGTATTTGGTAGTGTGGCGTCAGTCGTGCGGCGCGTCGGGCGCCAGCAGCCAGTCGCCGTCTGCGCGCGCGCATTGCTTCTTCAGCGTGCAGTACAGTTTGATTAAAGAGTCCTGGAATAAAAAACAACTTTGTTATAAATACTATACCAATATATACACGTGTACTGTTTTATTTATCAATTTAATTCAATATTTTAGTGTCTATTACAATTTTAAAAATTTATTTATTTTATTTATTTAACACTATTACACAAAGAGAAAGAAGAGAGTACAATTTTGGTGTATAGGCGGACTTATGACCACAGGTGATCTCTTCCAGGCACTTACTTAGTGAGACTAAGATTTTTAAGCTTATTCAAGAATATAATTTTTCTATGAACGAATAAATGTTTATTACGTAGTATTTACCTTTTCTTTCTCTAGTTGTATAATTTCTCTCTTTTGCCGGAGCTCGTCATCGTCCATTTGCTCTTCGAGCTCTGACTTATGCTTGCTCAAGTACGCCAGTTCAGTTTGAATCTGAATCAAATAAAAAAATATATATGGAATTTAATTAACTTCACATTGCAGTACAAGAATATTTAAGTACACTCCTGCAAAATTTCAGCATCACTCTTAGAATTAAGAAGTGACAAGGAGAATTGTTTTTTTTTGCGTAAGCAAGTATAGATTTTTATAAAAGAATGAATGAAAGGAAAGGTACTATTTAGGGATCATTGACAAGTCTTAAATAATGACGAATACTTAACAAACGTAATCATATACTGATAGTAAAATCTAATATGAAATAATTAAAAATATATGGAAAAAAAGACTTATATTACATAGCGACGTTCGTACAACATTGTTCGCTTCGAGACTTTTTGATACAAATCCGTTTGGGTACAAAGTATACAGCACGTGTTGGAAGGCAACAACAACGCGCTTGCAGTATCGCTAATAATAGATGAACACGACGATACTACGAAATAAATCATGCACCCTTCAACATGATTTTGTGATTTATATTACTTAGACTACATATGTACGTTTTTAATAATGAATTTTTAAAAGAAGTACATTAGTTAATATTATTTTGTTATAATAATAAATATCTTCATCATAAACTTACTTTGAGATATTCTTGTGCCAATTGTTTGTGTTCTTCAAATATCCGCTTGGACTCCTCGTTGTTGAGGTCCGGTGATATGGGGCGCAGGTGCGGGTCGAGCATCATGTGCATCGAGTCCAGGTCGGGGTCGGGCTCCGTGGGCGGCGGTGCTCCGCCCTCCGCGGGGGTTGACCCGCTACTGTTACCTGTTATTAAGAAATATTTGGTGATAACAATATAAAAGGAAAACTCTGAAATTTGGTTGGAAATAACATTTTGTGAAAATAATATTATTATATAAGTTCGCAATAAAAGACTATGGTTTTAAAATTATATTTGGACATTATTATTCAATATTAATAAATATATAGGATACCTTATATATCCTTAGTAACTCATAACGATCTGGCAAGCTTTTTGTTATAAAAGCTCTTGACGGAACTTTCTATTACTTTATGACAATTAGAACAATTTTAGATGATATAATGTATTTTCTTTTTCTTGTATCGCATGTAATTAGGATTTTTATTAAGGCGATAAGCTTATGGCATAAAAGCTTGAGTGGTGGAGTGTAAATTCAAATTTCACTTGGTAGAATGTTCATATATAATACAAATTCTAGGATTTTCGGCATAGTTGGTTTCGTTACTCAATATTACATAAAGAATTTTTTTTGGCAAAAAGAACGTTCATAAGCAGTTATGATTAATATACTTAATTTAGATAGTGTCTAGTGCAAACATTCTGTAAACAAACAATGCGAAAGATATTCATGTATACGATTTATATACTCAGAACTTATAGTGAAGGCAATATTCACATAAATCTAAACCAACTTTTGGCGTTCATCCGATAAACACCGACACCAAGGGAACTAATTACGGTTACAAATTACCTATTATATGTGCACGTGTAAACAAACTTTAGGTAATTACGGTAAAGATACATTATAAATTCATTTGTATTTTACAAAATGCATTTTTTCTATGGTTTCAAATATAAGTATTAGCTTGTGTATCACAAATGTGACATGTTTATGTCACGATACTAACGAATTAAAAGAATAATTTACGGTAAGGTTAATACGTCAAAGAGTTAAATTTACTTCAGATTGCTGATGTAAGACGTTTCACCTAGATTTTCAGCTTTCAATGTACGATTCCTTTTCCCGCAAATAGATGGCAGCAGTAAGATAAACGAGGCTGTACCGTGAATATAATGCACAATTCAATTAAAACACTCGTGGCACAGTGAATAATAGTGACGACCTACTTTGTATAACAAATAACAATTATGAGATTTTGATATACACTTCCTCTAATAAGAATATTAAGACGTTTCTGAATCCACCTAATTTAATATCAAATTTGTAATAGGTCCGTGTGGTGGATGCGGAGGAGGCGACACTCACTGTAAAATATCCATGTACAGCTGACCGTGTCCCTGAGGGTGGTGACGCGGTCGCGGCGGCGGAGGCGCGCGGGCGGGGCGGGGGCGGGCGGGGCGGGCAGCGGGGGCATGACGCGTGTCTCCGGCTCGGGCGGGCGGCGAGTACTGTCCCGTGTCCGCGGCGCGCGCTCGCACTCGCTACTCTCGAAATACTCGGCGGGAGAGCCGGGAGCGGGCGGTGCAACAAACAAACCGCCGCTATTCGCGGTGCGGTGACTCAGCGACGTGAGCCCGAGCTAAATGCGGATAGCGTGCTGCCGCCCTTCCTCAGCTTTTCTGCCGTTTTCTCTGGTAGGACGCGCAGCGTTCTCCGCACCGGGTCGACGACCCCGCCCACGCTTTCCTTACACCATAGACGCCACCATGGGACGGACCCCCCGACGGACGGCCGTCGTGGAGTACCGTCTTTTAAATAAAAAATCCTATTATAAAATATCTACTACGTGAACATTTAAATATGGTTGTTCAGCATCATCATTAGAACAATTTCATAGTATTGGCTGAAAGCCGGGTTGTAAGATGCGTGTTCGCATTGCGCGGGCGCAATTTACAGTTCAGATGATTGCGGCATCTCAGACGGCCCTATTTTCAAATTCATACAACGTGTACTTTTGGCCACTACTTGCCATAGAGCCAAAAGTGCAGTGCGCAAAAATAATTTACTTCCGACGTAAACTACAATACTTTTGCTGTCAAATAAAGTATATTATGTGATTGTTCGGGCTGTCTTCCAAAATATTATTGTTTTTGTTTCTTTAGCACTGACGTTTGCTACAGAAAGATTTCGTACTTGTTTGAAAAAAAAAATCTTTGATTGATTTTATTATTTGGTGTATTTTACCAAATATGAAGTTCCAATTGTAAAATTTTTTGGCACATTACCTAAACAATATCTGTCTGTCATGCCATAAATGTTCGAAACTTTATTACTGCCTCAGTGATCATTCATTGTCATATTGAGGTTGGTCCTAAACTGATTAGTATTTCGAGTAAAATTTAAACTTGAAAAAAAAAATTAAATATTATCAGAAAGTGATAAATTATTTGACGTTCAAAAAATGTAACTAACATACTTATTATTTTGAATAAAATCATTTAACTTTGACTTTGACAAAGCATAAAATTTGAGCTAAGCTAAGCTTTAAACCTTTTCTTTGTTTATTTTTTACAAAAATTGAACAAAATGTAAGAAGTACTATCATATCCTATATCCGATATCGTAATATTCTATTTCCTATGTTTAATATATTTACATATGTCAAAATATTATTAAATAGGGAGCAGTAATATATAATTGTAACACGGGTGTGATAATTAACGCGCACACGCGATCCGTTGACAGGGCTTGGGCGTAGTCTCGCGAACCTGTTGATAGATCGTCTCCGGACGGTCGTTGGAGTATTGTGACTAATACAAGCCGTAGTTTACGATCGCAAGCTTCGGAAAACTATTAAGTTTGAACCGAACGTTTAAAATTTGGCATATTTTAATTTTATCATTCGCTATTTGAAGGATTATGAGAACTTAATTTTAAAATCTTCACGTTTTATATGTAGTAATCTATTTAAGATCATCAAACGCAAACAAATAGTTGAGTGCCAACTACGTGAATAAAACGTCATTCATGATGAAATGGCTTAGGTGTCAACCTCTCAAACGTTAATAGGCTTAAAAATGACAATGAAATCAAATTTGGCAACAGGTACACTAAACAATAACGAGGTGCATGTTAGTATCGCTATTTATATTACACCAATAAATCATTGCACTCATGTTCTTGTTATGTTTCACCAGTCCAATTCTTGAAGAATAGATTACGTCAAGATAATCACGTGAGTCGAATTATTATAAGAGATTTTTTATAAAGTAATCGGCTTAGAATACCTATGTATTGATTTTGGATGATACATTTACTTTTTCATATTATATTAGTTTTTTGTGATGTAATCAAATTCGATGACAAATAAAATTTCACCACAGGTGTCTTCAGATTGGAATAGCGGCTGAAAAATGTAATACGATGAGAGGCGCGTGCAACTTATCGATACAGCGATGTCGTAAATCTAAGGGTTAGTAAAAGCTCTTTGATCGGTGGCATTTATATGCTTTAGATTTGGCGTTGCGACGGGATTTAGACTGCTCGGATTGCGTCAGAGCCTGACATCTTACGAGAACTGGCCATGGGGTGACAGTTTTTTATCACATATATTTAAAGATTTGGAAAGAAGGAAAATGTCAAAGTGGTTAATCCAGACGTTGACATATTGTATCTAAAATATACAAAAAGAAACCTAATAATAGATAAACAAGATTTGTTTTTTTTATAGTGACAAGTATAATTAGACAGGAGAAATTGAAGTGCCGTCTTATTTACTTTAAAGTAGAGTGCCAAAAATCCACAGAATGTCCAAACTTTTAATGTTCGAATCACGCAAAGCGAGTGACAAGAATTACATCGTACATCCAACTTTTAAAAAAAGTCTGATTCATTCGAGACAGATTCATGTGATCCGGAAATATCTGCCGCCCGAATTTAGGCGTCCTTGTGTACAATTATAAAATAAAAAATAAAGGACAATAATACGACGAGTCTGAACTTAGCGATGAGACAATCACGTTGATTTATTTAGTGCTAAAAGAGAATGCAAGTTTACAACACGATGTGCGACAATTTCGTTATTATTTATATTCTCAAAGATGACAGAAGTTTTATCTTCATACAAGATAATCATTTCTCCTAATTTAATAATTTTGTTTTTATGATTTCTTTGAATGAATCACAATAAAAGTTGAAGCGAACATCATATTATAAACAATATTTTAATAAATCAAAGGTTTCTAGTATGAAGACATGGCCCGAGTAAAATATAGCCCATTAAAGTAAAGAACTGCAAAGTGTCAGCAAAACGGCGTTCAGTATTTAGCGTCTATTGTAAAGAGGGCAGTTTACAATTTCGTGCCAACTTCTAGGGGAAATTAGATCTGGGGCAGTCGCTGTTAATGTGCTATATTCCTCCGTGATTGTATCCAGATCACATCAAAGAATGGTTGAGATCATACATTTCCTATTTTCTTGGAAGAATTAAATGGTCAATGAAGTGGCCATCAAATTTTCACTTTATATGTTTAATAAACCAATAGGAACTCGACTGGAATGGTCAACCTCATTTGTATCAAAAAGTCAAGAGCAATTCATCAGCAATGGTTATTTTTGAATGTTATTTAACCTGTTAACCGGGGATTAAACTTTTGTTCAACAAGTTTCACAATGTTGACTTTTTTCATAGTTATAAGTAAAACTTTTTTAATAGATAAAAACAACGTAGAACGTAATGCGTTCAATATATTCCGATTAATTTCCATGACGAAAAATGTCGTCATGCTCCATTGCGGCAATTTTTATGTATGACGAAATATTTCGTAATGCCCAGTTGACAGGTCAAATATGAATGAAATCTATTAATTTATTTATTAAATTTTCTCGATTAAGTTATATATTTATTTTGTGAAATTAACTAATGCAGATAATATAATGTATTTTTGGAGGTTGAAGGAAAGAAAGAAGCTGAAACTTAAAGTTAGTATTTATAAAGCAAGAAATAACAGATTTTTAGGCTATAATCTAATAATAATACAAAAATAATTGCAAAGAATTAGTATTTATGCAACTAGCTATAATTAGAAATTCAAGTAATTAAAATAAATTCGAATTCATTCAATAGGTAAAATATTTAATAATCTATTTCTATTAACACACTAATGGCAATTTAAAACAATAGATTACAATTAAGAATATAATTCACGAGGTACGATGTTCTCAGCGACTACGCGGTACGGGAGCACATCTCTAAAATACTCGTATGACTCAACCCGTGCTGTTTCACAACGATACCTTTGCCAATCACTTTTGTATAGCTTCCTGTAGCTTTTACTATCACTTCATTTTTCATACACAAATTAGGCGATAAGTGATTGAAACGGTCGAGTGGAATCGATTTTGTACAAATTATTTTCTGCTGCTTTTCTAATATTTACTATGATATATTTTGTGCTTCAAAAACAATTCACATTTAAAAAAAATATATCTATCATAGAATATTTACATTTTAGAGCTTAATTTCGAGTTATTTTTAATTACTTATAATAACAAAAAACCGCAATAAACTTTCCTTATATGAAATAACAAATTAATTTAAAAAGTTAAACACTCTCACAATCATTTTTCCGTTACCCTAGTCGGCCTGTGTGGTGAGGACGTCAGAATTATGCTATGAAAACATAAGTAGTTGTTAACGGGTCCGGGTCACACATGTAAAATTTTTTAAGCAAATTCGACATCATGAAGTACGCTAAAATAACATAGCAAAATTTTCTTACATTAATTGATTATTAGATACAGGTGAAGTTAAATGAATTTCAGGCTTAAAAGCTAAATCTGAGGTAAAAGTAATGTTTTATCAGAGACAACCAAAGCCATTAGGGAACAGACAAGTGTAAGACATTACTTGAAACTAAAAATATGTTTCCAATATTATTTGTAACTTCAGTGAGTAGCAATATCATATTTTTGGAAGTGATTTAATTTGTTCAAGGTGGCATCCTGCAATAACATTGACATTGTATTAGTATACCAATAATACTTTCAGCGGGTCGACAATGTGTATGATTTTATTACATATGTTATAATAAGAGATTTGCTTGTTTTTTATTGATAACGGACGGCAAACGAGCAGAAGGACCACCTGATGGTAAGTGGTTACCTTCGCCCATAGACATCTACAACACCAGAGATGTTGTAGATGCGTTGCCAACCTAGAGGATACTGATGGAAGGGGGGACAATGTAGTAGTCCACTATCAGAACCACCACATTTTGGGGAAAGGATGGGTGGGAAAGGGGAAAATCTGGCTTACATGCCATCGAACCGGAACACATCATTAGATATTTGGCGGTTCGTCTTTGACATGATAGTGGTCGCGAGCCAGACGGAGGACGAACCTCCTACCTTGTTATTTCATTACTAAAGTAATAAAATCTATTTATAATAATATTTTTTATAGTAATATTTTTCATACATCTCCATATTCCGCTTCTAACGTCAATACCTTAAAAGTGGATAATCGTAGTCGAATGTGTCTAGCAGTGCAAGTTGTGTTATGGGCTCATAGTTATTGATATACTAAGCTATACTATTAAAACCAAATATGCTCTAAGAGTAACAACAAATAGTACAATTTTTTAAATAATACCATAAGTAAGCGATATATTATTTATTATATAAAATTTGTGGATTAGCCTCGTCGTGCTTTATACCTCTGACATCAACAACCACCTACACACTTGTAAACTGGATCAGAGTGCAACAACATTGTATTCAATTAAACACACATATTAGTAAACAGTTACAATTTTTTTTTTTTACGGATAACGGATGGCAAACGAGCTGAAGGACCACCTGATGGTAAGTGGATACCTTCGCCCATGAACATCTACAACACCAGAGATGTTGTAGATGCGTTGCCAACCTAGAGGATACAGATGGAAGAGACATTGTAGTATTCCGTTCTCAGAACCACCACATTTTGGGGAAAGG
>JAKGSA010000476.1:175116-237096 GCA_033558755.1 Philaethria dido
TGGGTGGGAATGGGAAAACCTGGCTTACATGCCATCGAACCGGAACACATCATAAGATATTTGGCGGTTCGTCTTTGACATGATAGTGGTCGCGAGCCAGACGGAGGACGAACCTCCTACCACCAAACAAAATAACAATGTTACGTTTCGCGGGAACGACAACTTCCATTAGAACATATTTATTACCGCGATTGATGAAATTACAGAAATCAACATTCAAATTTGTACGTAACAACACACACAACACTTTTTTATAAAAGAAATATTTCTATTAAAATTTTAAGAAAAGTTAAAAAAAATAAGATTTTCACATTTAATAAAGTACGGAATGGTGTATCCGTATCGTATGTATCTGTATGTCATCTATATGTATCTACCAAGCCCGCATAATGTAGATGCGTAAAATTAAACATACAGAAGGAATAGTATTAATTTATATATAAACATTTTTAATAGTAAATCGTTAAAAAATTAAAGTAGCAACGATTTCACGTGTTACATAGGTAAAAAATTTCGAGGCCATATTCGGTTACTGAGATTTATATCCGAGACCTCTGTTTAACACATAACGATATGATGTCGCACCTAGGGAATCAAAAGTATCATGATTCTGATCTTTTACCACGAAACATCTCAAGACAATGATCTCTATCAACTTTGATTAAAACATAAATTAAAGTATAATAGAAAAAAAATCTTTTCAAAAAACTACAAATCTATATTAACATTTCCTACAAAAATTAATATTTTTAAATAGGTCACTATAATTCTGAAGGTGCGATATGTTTTGCCCATTAATGTAATTTAAATAATAATTTTTAAGATTAAGTTATATAATATTATGATGGCGTCGACTGCTTATAAATTAGTGAGATACTGTGCTGCGAGGTCATAGGAGTAACGTTTTTGCGTAAACGTAAGTTAGTCGTGGCGAATGACGCAAACGCAAGCCCCGACCTACTTATGTCGTCAAAAAAATCAGCAGATGTTTAACTTTGTGAGGGGATAAATCGAGTCTTGTTTCAAATAGAAATAAATTTGTCACATATTTTGATTGTATCTAGAGCGGTTAGTCATATCGCTTCAAGATGCCAACGGCCCGCTCGCGCACCACCATCAAAGCTATAAAGGCAATCGTATTCCAGACTGAATCATGCTAAGCGCCGTCTGCAAAATGTCTCACCGCTCCTCATTTATTTTCCATATTCTTATTGTTTTGATGTCCGCTCGGGAAATATTTTCGATATTATTAATCGAAATAGAGCCGGATTTTAGGTAGAGTTCTAGTCGAGTTTAGTGAACAGCAACGTTGGCTAACGGGTAAACAAACAACTGTTCTACTCCAAAGGGTCTATCTGATAAACGCACGCGTATACAGCGATATTTTAAGATCTTCAAAGAAGTTGTTACGTCGTTGGAGTTCTCTGTACAACAAAAGAGTTAACATTGGGAATAAATTTAGAGCGGCCGTAATTTTGGACAGCAGCCGAGTGAGTGTTGCCATATGCGAATTTCATAGGTAAATCCATGAATCGGTTTTATATTTTTTTAATGAAAACATTTCCTTTTGAATTTATATGTTGTATGTAGTATAGGTGGGGTTAAAAAATAAATATATACATGCCGTTCAAAGACATCAAAACAAAACTATCAAATCAATATGACCTTGGGGAGCCTGTTTGGTTCCCGATTCTGAGGTATCTTTTATTAGATGTTTACTACGTACGACGCAACAGCCCTGCTTCATTAAATGATTAAATAAAAGTGATTCACCCGCTCGTCGAAAGCGTCACTCGACGCTCGATAGCTACTAGCTAAGAAAATTTGGCAATGCCTTTTGACAGCCTATTATTTTCCGTTGGTTATCGTTTGCATGGATTTGGAAGACAATTCACGTGACGTTCTCTGCGATTACTGTATTTTATTACAGTATATAAGATTGAGATAAGTAATATATATATTAGTAAATAATTAAAAATATATTATTGTGTTTATCATACGGTACAAACGCAAAGAATAAACAAATAGAATAATTGGAGAAATTTACATAATGGTATGAGTATTGGTTTATTAGTAGTTTAGGTGATCGTTATAATCTCTATAAAGTATTCAAAAAGGTTAATTATATAATTATGAGCATATTTTTTTAACGCTATTATACAATTATTAAACATACTTACTCATGAAAACGTCAACGAAGACTTGTAACTTATGAAGGTTAGGTTGCACTGTTATTGAAACTTTAACAGAACAGTCTGTTTGCGGCATCTCACCCGCCTATACCATAGAGAACGTCTCTGACAGTACACGCATTGGTCACAACTTAATTTTAATATAACACACACTATGGAAATAAGATGATTTTTGTTAAATTAACGGCTTGTAACGCCGACACTCAATATAAGTAATATTTTTAATTCGATAACATTAAAGTCACAGGTTGTTTGAAAGCAATCAGTTCGGAGTAGGTTTTTAGTGTTAAGACCGCAACAAGTGGCCGCGCGATTGCATCGCAGTGCAACGGGCGATGCGCCGGGTCGCGACGGCTGCGCGAGACTGTGCGACGACGAGCTCGTCCCATGCCTCCCCGATAACCTTAAATTAGATTAATTGTATCGAGCTGATTCACGCGTGCACGCACAATGCGTTTCTGTTGACATCGGACAAATACAAATGTGCCGGCTTAATTTAACAATAGAGGACTTAACGTGACTAATTGTAAGTGACGTCTGCGCAACAGCGGGTGCGTCTTTTAAAAATAAAAAGGAAATTAGCAAAAAACACGTGTAACGCAAATAGATGCTTATATGAGTCAGACTGTTTTCTAAAAAAAAGCTTTCATACACTACATTCAAGTTCAACTGCAATAAATAAATTGAAATAACGTAAATTATATACAAACTCCTCGATAGCGATGCGATTCATAAAATATAATTAATTGTTACAGCGAATAGATAGAGCGGGTAGCCGGAGCAGTTCTAAAGAGGCAAGTTATCTATATAAAAATCAGCACATTTGTTTATTTGAGCAACGCATAACGGCCAAAAAGCCCGCCGCGGCGGCACCCATGAAAATATTACGACTTATTTACTTTACCGCGATGCTGTTCTTACCGCATTGACGTCTGCGGCCTGATTCAGAAGGGCGCGCATCGCAAGATACGCTTAATGGAAACCTATACAAAACACATACATTTCCAGATAATTAAAAAAATAATTTTCTGGCAATGTATGTAAGTTCAACTTACAAAATAAATACAATCTAAAATTAAAATTATTTTTCATTTACACTTTAGAGTGATTTGCGTGTTCCGGAAGCGACAGATAAACAGGATTCGTCAAGTCATGTGTGCGCGTACACAAACTGATACTGACATTAACAACACATTGCTTATGACTCGAGGAAAAAATAATATTATATTTTGAGAAAATTTGTATTCATTTCCTATATTGTGGTGTGGCGTTTTATTATGAAACTCTAGGAAATGGTAATCTCATAGTTTTAGGAATTCTCTGGAGCCGATCATAAAATATGCTTTAGCAAGAATATAACAAGGAACTGGCTGGTAGCAGAAGGAACCCGTTCGCGATCTAACAATACTTCAGTGTTGCGATCGGTCGTTGGTCCCATAGTTGGTTCCTAGAAGGTAAGCGGACACAGTCTAAAATAGACGCGCCTCTTCCGAGAATCATGACTCACTGTGGGACCGTCCCGAGCCACATCTGGACCGAACATCGTTCGGAATAAACGAATTTATAAATGCACCCAAAATATAGCGCTGTTACGTTTTCGTCTATTATGGGCAAACTATAATGTGCACCAAAAATAGCTTCCGGATACAGCGTTCAGCCAAGAAATTGAACTTGTTCATTCATTTATATTAATAAAAACATTGAAAATAGGTCAGCCGAAATTTATTGGCAAAATTATATTTTTACTAGAAGTTTTTCCTCTATCACGAAATTAGAAAAATCACTGGGAATGGCTGCTAATATCAGTAGCACATTTAGGTTTTTATTGTGACGGACAAAATTAATGTCGAATTTTTGGCACTGAATGATGGAGGAAGTTGAAGAAAATTAAGTTAAATAGGACAGAACATGCATGAGTAACGTATGATATTTTGCAGGGTTATTTGTTATCAAATGGCGAGCCATTACTTCAGCTGTTTCGACGAATTGCCGTCTCTTCGAAATTGTCTTAATAAAATGTGAGAAATAAGACAACACGGTCCCGTGTTGTCTAGCGGCGACAGACTCAATACGTATTTTATTGTGGAACAAAATATTACATTTATGTACTTGTACTAATTATTGTACAATAAAAATAATAACATAGAGCATTCATTGAAATACTTAATATTGAAATAGAACTAGATCAAACTCAACCAGTCCGTTATTACATCATAATATTTGCAAATTATTTTGATCATAATCATTTAGTATAAATGATTGTCTTCTTTCTTACAACCACAATTATTCTGTAGTCACAGATGTAGCAAATCCCACAATATTTTTAATAACGCAACTATTTTAGAATCTCAACTAGGTACATGAACGTGGGAATAACAAGTACTGTATTTTTGAGTAATCCACTAATATTTTATAAAATTTACAAATAACGTTTGCTATATCGTGCGTCATGTGATGTAGTTGTAAACTACATATGAGAGTCAAACTAAATGCTATAATTAAACAATTACCTGGTCTAACATAGGACAATATAGTATCGGATAAAACAATGCCAGAAAATACAGGGCCATGTCATATACCATAGACGTGCCAAGTAAGATACGATCTGATTAGTCATAATGGCCACACTTGTCGATAATTTATTTATAATAACCGCTATATATTCTAAAATAAACACTACTCAGTGTAGGATTTGGATCCTCAAGGTCCTCTCTATCTCGGGTTATCCGTCTAAAATTCGTCTTAAATATGGACTAATTCAAAAGTTTATTTTTTCAATAGTACATCAAGTTATTTTTTTTAAATACTTGTTTGGTTTATATAGCAAATGGTATATTAAAAAAAAAATTGGTCACTAATATTTCTGGTTTATAGTCTTTCTGGTCGGATGGAAAAGAAATATCATGGTATAGGATCTGGCCTTTACTTATTGTGAATTGTAACTCCAGTGATCATTATAAAAGATTCTATCGAGATTGTTACTAATGGTTCATAAACCGCATATTGCTTAATAAAGTCTAAAAATTAAACTCATACTTTTACTTTATAAATATATATTTTTTTGGAATTGCTATATTCATGCGCAGTTGCACATGCACATTTTTAAATTTACGCACCCCCCGCATATAAAAGGTCAGACAGAGAACCTAGTGTTAAAGCAGTGCCTTTCGTTCTATAGTTACCGCCCAAATACCGCTATGTGTTGAGTGCGGAACCCAACGCCGGGCTTTGTCTTACAAAACCGGAGACACGAAAACAATATTAAAATAATCTTTTCTCAAAGAGAGAATCGAACCAAGAATTATCGTATGAACAGTTAACAATGCCCCACTTCGCCAACACCGCCTTATTATACATAGATTGCTAATATTATAGAAATAAATAAATATATATAGTTTAAAAAGATAAAATAGTCATGTTACATACATCGCGAGTGAGTCAGCGTGTCCTGGCACAGGACTACGTTTATATGTCGTTGCTCACGCGTATGATGCATGGTTTAACTTTAGACTAGTCTTGTCTTTGTAGCGTTCATAAACACGAATTTATATCGATTACACTTTATTTTATTACTTTTCGAATATTTTTGGTTTATGATTGTCTTTATATGTAATCGATGTAATATCGATTATGTTTTGAAAATAAATAATAATTATAATAAAAAAATTGTCAAAATAATTCAGTTTAACTCGAATATTATTATTATTTTTTTGTTATTGTGTTATGTTATGTATATGAAGAAAAAATATATAATATTGAAGTATTATAACAGATAGAGAAGCACAAAGTAATGATCCTTCATTTTTGTTTTCCATAAATTTCTTAAAAATAATTATTATGTTTAACATATTTAATTTATATATAAAACGGGGATAAGTATAATAAACTGGCTAACATTAAGCAATAAAACAATCATGAAACCATTGCTCTTAATTCATAACGACGTGTAATAAAACGTAATATTCATATTTGAAATATGAATAATATATTTTATTACAAGGCGCCTGCTTATGGGCCAGGTTTGTATTTCTTAGAAATGAAATCAATTTTCTAAAGTGTATATATATGAGGTTATATTAAAATGTAGATCGATTTATTACACGCAATCTATTGCGTGCCGGATGGCGGCAACCCAACGACATCATATTAACTTAAACCATACTAGATTTTTTTTAACTTCACGCTGTATCCCGCATATAGCGGGGTAGGCAGAGGGAACCAGAGAACCTAATGTTAAGACACACCATTCTCTTTCAACAATTCCGTTCCCCACTTTCCGCCGAATTGAGGCATTGCGTGTTGAGTGGCGGAACTCAACGCCGCAACTAGATCTTTTATTTTAATTTATATTATAAATAGAATAAAAGCTACTGATATTTGAAACCACATTTATAATCACGTAGATAAAAAATAAATTCCTACATTATTCTTTGTGCTACAATTCCCTTACATTTTCTATTCACTTCTTACGCTTATTAAATAACTGAAAAAAATATGTATGTCAGCAAAAATTAACTCCAGTCGTTTTTCAATATAAATGAATGTATTTGAATCAAACTGCAGAATATAATCCTATTTCTAATTGTTACTTGCTACTTTTCGTCAGAAAGTTGCTAAAACTACTACAGCTACTTAACCTTAGTCAATCCTATTATATAATGTCTTTTGAAAATAAAAACGTCAAGCAAAAAAAAAAGTGGTAGAACGTTTTAGAATTTTCTTATTATATAATAAGCCCATCACTATTAATAAACCTGATGATACAGGATTCAAGGCCATAACTATTTTTAAATAATGTACATTTATAAAAAAAAATTCTTGTCAAATAAAGTAATATTTTATTTTATTTATATGTCTAAAAATATAGTTAGTCTAGATATATGCATGCGTCACTCACCGACTGGTATATGGAAGTCGGCGCTCCTCATGTCCATGTAGTCATCGAAATTGAGTGAATCTCGCAAATCCTTAAACTCCCACACGTTCTGGAAATGTTAAAGCTTTTATGTACTGGAAATTTACTGCTTGTTATTGAGAAATATAAAAGTTATTGCTTTTCCTCAAATTATTGGTGTAAATATAAAATACTTAGGACTTCAAAATTAATCTGCCATAATTAAGGTAAGCATATCATTTGGTCATCACAGAAGAAAACAAAAACATGATAATTTTAATAACTATAGAGGAATAATGTAGATCTATTGTCTAAAAACACTGTTCGATTTTACAATGTATATAAAAAATAGTAATTCTTAAAAAAACTTACAGGGTCCACTTCAATTTGCAAAGGTGTAGTAAATCTTGCATCTACAGGAGCAACCACTTGACTGTTACCATTATATTCCTTTATTGGTATCATTGGACTATTTCCTGCGCTTAATCTATCACAATAATTCTGATTGAAATCCTCTTTTCTAGTAGAATTTGTTGTACTTAGTGATGCTGTTCTAGGTGATTTATCATTTTCTCTATTCCAGTACTGTTCTATATCTATGTGCCGTGGATTCATATTGCCAATGTTGTAATTAGCTAGAGGGGATATTCCTCTAGGGGAGGAGCTTTCACTGAATATTGCTGGACTTCGGAGCACATGTAGAGTATCAGGAGTACTTGCTTCACTTATGTGATTAGGAGTTAAGTTCGATCTGCCTGGTTCTAAATCTCTTCTGAATTGTTGAGGTATTTTAACAGCTCTATGTAAATCTGCGTCCATAGCTTGTGTTTTTGGTTGAGTTTCTGCCATTAGGTTTTGTAATTTGCTTACTTGCGTTTCAACGAAACTTCTAGGCCTAGGAGATAGATTAGAAATTGTCTCAGGATTTCTATATACCACGGGATTCGATGCTGTTTCGTGGGGATAGTGTATGGGGTTGTGTGTTTGTACGATACTTTCTGTTTCGAAGCTATCTTGTGTGTATGGGCTGTAATCTTCGTCCAAGTTCTCTGAATCATCAATTTCAAGATCGTCATAATTGATAGGTGTGTCTGCGCCAGGAAAGAACTCGCACAGAGCAGTCATTATTTCTACTACCTAGTAAATCAAACAAAAAAAGTACTTTATTCTATAAAAAAAATTAACATTGGCGTAATATAGAATGGTTCTATTGTGGCCGAATCAAAACTGGTCTGTTATGGCTATGCATGACTAAAAAAAAAAAACTGAACATAAGCTAATTTTTAAATACTAAGAAAAGAAGTATTCAATTCAAATAAGATATATGTACAATCTATTTAAACAAAGATAAAAATATATGACCAAATAACAAAATACAAAAAACATATTTACTAAAAAACAGTAACCATGTACAGAATGGTTTTTAAAAATAATATTAGCTCATTTTTTTATGTGGAGGATTAAATATTTAAAAAGTTACCTTAGCCATACTAGGTCTCTCTGCTGGTACTTTATGCCAACATTGAGTCATCAGCTGTTCTATTGGCTCTGGACACCCTTCTATTAAATTTGGCCGCTGACCTGAAATTAATATAGTGGTGTTTTGTAATATATAGTTTTAGAACTCCCTAGATGGTTTTACCAAAAAATTTACAACAACAAACAAATTTCTTGAAAATTTCTAGATTTTACACTACCTTTACCTTGTTCATCAATTTTATTTGCTAGGCTTAGAACTTAGTACATTATTTAATTTGTGTTTGAAAACCTCTATATAATAAATAATATAACATAAAAAATCTTACCAAATATAATAAAATTAATATTTTAAAAGTCAATCTAATAATTACTTATTATATTTAATTAACAAAAAGCTTCACTTTACGTCAATCATAAAAATGCCTCTTTGAAAACACACTAGACATGAAATGAGTAATTAATCACACAACTAGAACTTATAAGTTTCAGACATTGGTTTACATTTCCTTATACAGATACAAATGAGTCAAAACAGTGAATCACACATCAACAGATTATTTATGTCATGAAAATTAGTTCTGGAGAAGTGATATGTCATGATTAGGTAATCTATTATATGTATATCATTCAATCAGAGCATTAATCATATTTTTAATAAATAAAGCCTGGAAATTTACCAAATGCGTTAGAAAAATTAGGAATAGAATTTTACAACATTTGCTGTTTTTTTGAATGAAAAATTCCAAAATATTAGTATTCTTTATATTATATAATGAAATATAACTTGAAAATCAATTTTCTGCAATACTTATTCAAATGGAATAATATATAGGAAAATAAATAATACAAAATAAATTCAAAAAGTATATATAAGATGAGAAAAAAAATGTATTTCATATATAAAATTAATAACCAAAAAGGTTAGTAAATTTTTTGTTTGTATCATTAATAATAATACAAACAAAAATAATGCCATAAAGATTTCTATAATTTTTTTTTAAGTAAGATGGACAAAAGTTAAAGTCTACAGAATTACTTTATTATATTATAGCCCTTAAAATAAATTAACATGACATTTGTTACCTGTATGTACTGCCCACATAATTCTAAATGCAGATCCTCCTTCCTCAAAAGGTTTTCTTCTTGATAGTACTTCCCATAATATGATACCCCATGAAAATACATCACATTTTTCTGTATATGACGAGCCTTCGAAAACCTGAAAGTATTAAAAAACTGTTTAAAGATATTTTCACTTTTTAAATATTTATATGTATTGTCTATATACAATCTTTTTTTATGATTATGTTATATGTTGTTGGACCTAGTGACCTCTACAGCCGAGCTAGAAAAGCTCTGATCTTGGCTTGGTTACTTTTGGAAAGATGCCAATAGAGTGGTTCCATGAAGTTGCAAGGGCTTCTCTTGTGAGACATGGGTGTCTCCTTTGTTAATAATGGAGGACTTGCTTCACTCAAGTCAAACTACTGGGAACCTGATACAGCACTGTGTTATAAAAAAGATTCAATTCTCTTTCAATAACAAATACTCCTTTTCAATAATTCCTTTCAATAATAAGTCAAATTCATTGTTCAGCTATAGCATTTGCATTCAAGGGCAGATATCATATACTTTTATTAAATACACAACCATTTTTTCATAGATTATTTACTCACTAACACTGGTAAAGCTTTTTTTCATTTATTTCTATATATACACATAGAAAAAATGACAGCATTGGCAATATTGTATATACCAAGAAACATGTATTTATCTTTATATATCTCCTGCATATAGTAGAGGTAATTTAGTGTTAAAATACTAGACACAGTAGGTAGACAACGCAGCAGGAGAAAAATCTAGAGTTTAAACATATTTACGGAAATACTATGCTAGGTGGCAAAACTCAATGCTGTTTTTTTATCTTATCAGACATAAAACCTATTTCTTTGTTTAAAATTTATAAATAATATTGTTAAATGTCCTAGGATAGCTAAAAATTTATTAAAACTCATACTAGTAGTATATAATAACATCTATCTCTGTTTAATCATAGTTGGTAGATACTAAATAATAACCTGTCACATTTTGTTTTAAAAAAAAATAATTTGAAATTTTTTTGAAAATTGGTGATGATTGTGACCAATGAACAAATTGAGTCAACTCTACAGCAATAAATATATAACATGTCATTGAGTTATTACTTTTAAATGTTAATAATTGTGTTTTACCTCTGGTGCCATCCATGCAGCACTTCCTTTGTTATTAGTCATATATGTTGCTTTATCAGCTGCTGTACCAAAATCACATATTTTTAATTTTTGGCCACCAGACACTAGTAATAAATTTGGGGGTTTCAAGTCTCTATGTATAAGGGGCTTTGGTTTCATAGCATGGAGGTAGGCTACACCCTGAAAAGTAAAATAGTTAATTAAGGAACAGAAAGTTTATACAAATCTCATGAATATGTATACACAACTACTTACAAGCTCAGGCTTCATAAAAACAAACAATAACATTAGAGTTTATTTCCATTTCATTATTTAGCACTATATCAATAAAAACTATCATACCTCGGCACATTGTCGAGCCCAGCTCATAGCATGAGCGGCAGTGTATTTGGGCTTAGGGCGATTATGTAGAACATTGTATAATGAGCCTCCTTCAGCATACTCCATAACGAGACAAACTTGAGCGCCTTGTGTGCATGCTCCATATAATCTGACGATATTCGGATGGGATACACGCGATAACTGTCGGACTTCGATAGCAAATTCACGCCTCTCAGCTTCTGAATTGATATGTTTTATCGCTACGAATTTATTCCGCCATAAGCCTTTCCACACCACACCAAACGCTCCTTTTCCTACGACCTGTTCGCAAAATAATATAAATTCAGATTATTATAATTTGTAGAGGCTATATATGTTTGTATAATAATTGAAATACCGTTAACTCTTCAATTTCATTATAATCTATCTCCTCAACGAACGGCTGCTGAAATACAGGCGAATCTTGCACATTGGAAGCCATGGGTTCACTTAATATCACATTATCAAAATAATTAACTTAATAAATAACTATTATTAATTATATATTTAGCACCAAATTCTACGAATAGTGATAAAAATAGGTGGTTATATCAATTTTCTGGTTATTGTTTAGCAAAGAATAGCAACTGCGACAAGGCCGCCATCTTTGAAACTGAAGAATAAATGTCACATCTAGTGTTGCTAGCGAACATTTACATTAATTACGAATATTAAATTTAACAGCTTATAGTTGTATTAATTAATATATGTAAAAATATAAGAACAAAACATTACTCAAAATTAAAAAGTGATTTATAAAATAATTTAGACCACTTTCAGTAATAAATTATTGCGTATTTATTGAAATCTTTGAGAGATTTATACTTGTGTACGTATATTATAATGAGTTTTGAATAAAAATGTTATTACCTATTCGTATTTCTAGGATCTTTTGCATTTGTCTGATCGATCGTGGATTTACAAGTAAACGTAAAATTAATGTAAGCTAGCAATATATAATTAAAATTACAGGTAAATTATAAGATCTAAAATTTATTGGTTTTTAAATAATGCTAAAATTAGCAGATGTTGTATTTTCTCTCATTTCCTCTAATCCACAAAGGAGGTTGTAAGCTTCTTTACATCCGAAGGTCAAAGCTGTTTCTTTTGGGGTTTCATTTCTGTGGTTTTTCATATTCATATCAGCGCCAAGATTTACAAGTAACCGAATTAGTTTGATGTTGTTACTCATTGCTGCAAAGTGCAGTGCTTGCCGTTTACCAGGAGCACTAGGATCATTTATAACTGCTCCTTTTGCTGCAAGTAGTTTTAGGATATTTTCTTCTTCGACAGTCGGAGTACACATCATGACAAATTCTAAAAAAAAAAAAAATAACCTGCAACTTTGACCACTTTAATTTTATATCCCGTAAAATGCTTGTTTTAATAGAACGTATATTTAATATTGAATACTTTTTGTAACTTATTTTGCAGGATATATAAAAAATGGCAGCTGTCTTAAGACGTGATATTAGTTGTGTTTTACCCAACACGCATATAGATATAAAATTGGCTTGAAATAGAAGAATCAAATACCAAATCGCTAGGTTTATTCTGTTCCATAATCAGGAAAATGTGTTAAAAATAGGAAATAAATATAGTAATAATTAAATACATTTATAACTAAAAAAATAATAAGAAAAAATGTTATAAAATAATGCAATATGACTAACGTATAAACAATCCACTATCCAAAGAATTAGTCCGGGGTAATATAGTCGCTCCGTGATCAAAAAGTAGGTTTGCAATTAATAAAGAAGGCCTATTATGAAAAAAAAACTTTTAGCATTACATATCCAAATAGTTTTTTATTTAGCACTAAGTATTAACACCACCGGATAATGGATTATCTAACGGATGTATTTGTTCTCACGCTGGTTGACTGGCACTCATTACGTGTATGCACTCAAGGGCTTTTGAACTCGCTTCGTTTTATTGATAAGTATTCTTGCATCAGTACATATACAGGTATACCTGGATACCGTTCCATATGGGTGCATCTGAGTTCAGGTGCACATTGATTTAGCTGAACCTCAACTCAAGTGCACTTGTTCTCATTAATACTTGGCTTTTAAAATTTATTTTACAGATTAATAGCTACATATTTCAATTCAAGAAATCACAAAACTTTGCTATATCACCTCATAACAAAAATAGCTGCGAACTATACTAAAGAAAACCCAAAATTTTGTCTTAAAATACAACTTAAAATAACAGAGCATTTCTATGACGTATCAACTGTTCATAGATAATGCCTTTTAGATTAGTGTTTCATTATGACTTATTTGCAAATTTTTATCAAATTAGAATTTTTTTATAGAATTACCTTCTCATCAAGGAAAGTGACAATGGCGTCATTCCAACATTATCTTTTACGTTTGGGTCGACTCCAGAATCTAAAAGCAATTTAATTGCTCGAATATTCCCGGTGCAAACGGCTAAGTGAAGTGCATTTCGACCGAGGTGATCAACTTGTTGAACATCTGCACCTCGTCTAAAATATTTGATAACTTAATGGAAAATAGAATTTAAAGAC
Source organism: Philaethria dido (assembly GCA_033558755.1). Lineage (NCBI taxonomy): Eukaryota > Metazoa > Arthropoda > Insecta > Lepidoptera > Nymphalidae > Philaethria > Philaethria dido. The sequence goes on from JAKGSA010000476.1 coordinate 188,809, forward strand.
TTACATTGTTCGATTATTCATATATGAAGCAAGCTGCATATAACTTAGCTGTTTAATTGACAGCTTACCATGTTTAATTGACTGTTTAAGGAACACAATACATTAGCCAAAAATGCTAATCTAGTAATAGAGGAATTCGCAATCTTTGGATATAACGGGCGGAGCCTTGATCACACGTGAATTTGGGGACTTGTCGGAAGTATAATGTAGTATTAAGAGATTTCATCTTTATGGTCCTTAAATCTCTTACTTATATTTTCTTAATAATTACTTAATAAGAAATTGTGCTTCAATATGTTTTTTTTTATTTTTTTTTTTATACCACGACGGTGGCAACAAGGCACACGGCCCACCTGATGGTAAGTGGTTACCGTGGCCTATGGACGCTTGCAACACCAGGGGCATCACTTACGCGTTGCCGACCCTTCAAAAACCTATTTATTCCCCTTTTGAAGAACCCCATATTGTAGCCCTCTGGGAAAACCTCGGCAGGGAGATCATTCCACAATTGGAGAGTCCGCGGAAGAAAGTTCCTTTGAAATCGAACTGTTCGGGACCATTTAGGCTCCAAAGTGTGAGCATGAACTCCCTGTCGATGGCGAGCGGTGCGATGTGTATGAGCTATATATAATATGTATTTATTATAATATGTATTTAATGTGATCGTCATCAAGACTGTTCTCAAATTCTAGCTACAAAAGAAAGCAATATATTTCATATTAGTATAATATTTTTTTTACCTAATGTAAATTTCAAGTAATCTATCATTTCCGACTTCGGCTGCTATAAGAAACTCTTTATCTTGATGGAGAAATTCTATTGCCTCTCTTAAAGTCGAATTTAGATATTCGCTAGAGGTGTGAGATATAGAAGAGCCTGTGTACAGCGATCGAGGAATAGAACCAGAGTATGATGGCATATTAATATCCAATGAGTTTTCTGATAATTCTGTATGTAATAAAAAAATAAATATTATTTTTCTAAGTGCAGCGTAGAGATTTGATAAGTATTAGTATTGGTGAATTTATGTATAAATAGGTACATTAAAATGTTTACTATAATAAGTCAAAAATTTAGATACGTAAAATTCTCAAACTCAAGACATCGTCTAGTGCAGTTGGGCGAAGTCTGAATATAAGCCGATGTTTGGGATTTAACATACTTTCAATGGAATATTGTGTGATAAAATATAATGAAAACCACTTCATGTCAATCTTTTTAATAGTCGATACATATCATCACTATAACGCAAAACAAAAATTAATATAATTATATTATTTTTTTCTTTATAGACATTTAGTTTACTTGTCACGCAGTGATTGTTTGCTTTTTACGGTTCATCCTCCGGTATAGATTCCATTTTTGGAACATTTTCAAGTATTGATGACTTTTTTTTCTCTACAGATAATACTTTTTCTGTGTCCAGAAGAGTATCCTTATTCTTAAGATAAGTAATAACGATGGATTCTAATTCATTTTCTTCGTCTTGATCGTCAATATGGATGATATTATCGCTTTGCAAATTTATATCAATTACTTGTAATTCTTCTGTCGATTCGCAGTTATGGTGGTAAACAGGCAAATCTCCTAATTCTATGTGATCTTTGCAAATATGAGGTTTGTCCACATGAATATTTAATCCAGTATTCTTTGCAGCTGTTCCGCCAATTTTTTCTTTATAAATTTCACTTGTATTTACTAAGAATTCTTTGGAGCTAGGAGTACTAACGCAATTTGAGTCCACGATCACAAACATTTGCTCTCTATCATTTTTTTTTGTTATTGTAAAGCATTTGCCACGTGATGATTGCAAATTGATATTATGTAAACTGTAAAAAATGTAAGCTTAATATTTTTGTGAATTGTCATCAAAATTACTAAAATTTTACAGTACATGGTTCTCCCATATTGTTTGCATTGTTAGGTAATTGTTCTCCCAAATTTCCTTCCCCCTGCTTAATTAAAGTATAATTGCTAAATAAAGTAGAGTCGCGTTCAGTTTGCAACTGTTTGTAAGCATTCATTAAATTTACAATATGGTCAGGTAGCGCAGGTTCTTTAGTGAAATAACATACTATTGACTTATATAAATCTTTACATAAACGTATAAGAAACATTTTATAGTAGCTAAACAACCATGAAATAAACTCATACGTTGATTCCGATGAAATTGGGACATCTTCAGTGTTTTGAGATTGGCCACTGGTCCCTGCTGATTCTGGAAGTGTTGTGCTTTCTACAGTTCTGCTTAACTTAGTATCACTTTCTTCTTTCATAATATTATGTCTAGTCTACAGTTTATCTTATTAGGATAATATTTCTATTCTACTATTAACTTTTATGTGTTCATGACATTGACAATTATTACAAGCATATTTTTAGAATATTTTATCCAAGGAGTATTCTATGATGCTAAGGAGTGTAATATTGCACACAACTGAGCTCAAAGAAACTTCTTTTAAATGAGAATGTATGAATTTGATCTGTAACTGATTACTTTGTTCCCATGTTATGAACAAGAAAAGATTTTTATCAGGTTGTAAGTAGTGGAAGTTCTATCCAGATGTAGCAGTCAACGCTCATTAACATTTACTCGGTAAATAAAAAAAGTAGTACAGGTACAGGATCTTCTTCTACTTACGTAATATGGACGTCGACGACTTTCAGATGCAAATAAGAGGGCATTGCTAAAAATGAATAAAAAAGTGAATTTACGCATGTTCACTTTTAAAGTGTTGGAACTTTATTACTCATATGATTTTTTTTTCATAAAACTAATTTCGTACATAACAGATATCTAACTTTTAGATAAAATTTTTATCCAGAACAATGTTAAAACATTACAACGATAAAAATAGATATTTTCTTAATACGATTTGGATGAGTTGCATTAACTGTTCGATAAGATAAGAGGTTAATATCGTGCAAAATACTGATGTAGGTAATAATCACACCTGTATTAGGTACCTCTATTTCAGGCTATCGAAGCGTAGTGGTAAAGCGTCTCACTGTATACGTGATGATTGTGGAAAGGAAATGATGGAAAGGAAATGTGATGATTGTTAAAGGAATTGTAATATTTCAAGTACATATTTTTATTTTTCCTCTGTGGTAAAACAACGCAGAATGAGTTCCGGTACTCAACACATGATGTACCAAATACGAGCAGAATGCGGGGTACGGAGGGTCTCAGAGTGCTGAATCTAGTGAGATTCTCTCTGCCTGCCCTGTTAAGCAAGATGCTAATACCCACTCTCCTATGTGTACCTAATTATATTTGAAATTAACTATAATATTTTAGATAAAGTTTATTAATTTACATAAAATCAAAAAAAAAAATTATGTAATTCAATATATTTTATGTAAATAAGTGTCTTGTAACGTACTAATACGTGCCTCTAACAGTTACGGACGTGGGGATAAATTTGCTATTAATTAATCGATAGCTAGGTAAATTTACTATGACAAACAATATTTCATCAATGCAAGATGCATTGATATAAATATTATATTAATTATGGGATATAATTAAAACAACATTTGTAAGATAATGCTAGTTTAATACATCAAGTTTATACCATTTACACATAAATCTAGTTCTAGGCATTTTGCAGAATAAAATATGAAGTTTGACTTCAATACGTAATAAGTTGTAACTTTGTAGAAATATGACCTCAAAAAAATTAAATAACAGATATTGACTTAGGAATTTTGTTAAGATAAACAATACTACAGATATGCAGTTAACAGAGGTAGTAGAAATATAAATTTGTAACGAGAGAGTCAATTAAATACATTTCGAATAAGTATTTGTATTTATTAGGCCATGTTACATTGAATATTTATACTATATGTTTACTAAAACTATTAGTTTTCTATATCCTAAGGTATGCGAAATAAATGCTATACAATATCTCGCTTCAAATAGTTATATTTTTCTTCCATCAAACAGACAAGGGGTGTGCGCGTATTCAGCCAAATTTTAAATTAACGAACTTTTATTTAATTCTTAAAATGTGTCCTACATAATTAATAATGGACATTGAGATTTGAAGGAAATGTTTAAAGTATCAGTCGGCGGTATAGAGGAATATCTTGTTCTTGGACACGAGGCCCAGAACGCAAAAGCTCTGCTAGTGTATACAGATCATCACGGGTTCGGTAATTGTTCTGGTGACCATCCGACCGTTTTCGGGTGACCATAAATCGCTTCATCTTATTCACGTACATGCGTTTACGACGAGCTTCTTCATACCTTTGTAGTAATTCATTTGGATCGGGGTAGATATCATTCAAAGCAATTGGTACACGATTTTGTTCGGAGAAGTATGAATGATGAGGGTAGTCTCTCTCGCGCGGCTCTAGTAACACGGGTTCGTTATACCATACTTCGTTGTCGTCTTCAGGTTCTTCATCCAGCGTGTTAACGCGGCTGAAATAATCTGCCCTTTGGTTTGCGTTCCACTCTTGCTTCCTACGCTCCTGTGCTTCCCAAAAATTAAGCAGAGCCCGGACATCAGCAGCGCTTAAACCAGAGTCTCTCTTGCGACGTTCAGAAATTGGCCTGTGTACATAAGAAAAAAAAAGTAAAATATATTAGAATTGGAACTTTCTTCTGAAACAAACCAATGCTTAATGTAGCATGAATTGTAGTATTACCGGAAATTCTTCTTATTTCCACCGGAATTCTTCGTCGCTTGTTTTGCGGAAGCAGCTGCACCACTTACTTTAGTGCTGCTACCACGTTTTCGGCGATTGTTATCATGTTCTTGAGCTACGGAGTCAATAGGCATTGGCGCATCATTCGCTCTGTGAAAAATAAACAGTGTGAGACTGATGTCGATGATTTTTTGTTTTGGTTTATAAATATCATCTAATTATGTTCTTAAAAGCTTACTTTAGATTTTTTTTCCCTGACCCTGACTTAGTTGCAACTTTTGTAGCTGCACCAGCTCCTCCCACTTTGCCGCTACCACGTTTACGGCGTCTTGATTCATAGCCAGCAGCTAGACCCTCCATCGCCGGTGGCTCACCGTATAACTCGGGTCGCATGATAAGATTATCTAGTTCGCCATTATGCTCAAATCCTTCTGAATTACCTATAAGAAATTACTGTTTGTAATTCTTTTACAAAAATATGAAATAAAAACCTTATTCATATTTTATTTAATTAAATACCTAAAAATAAACGTTTTATATGTACTGAATAAAAGAATTAATTATGAGGCCAGTCGTGGCGCAGAGGCACAAGCGTGCGACTGCAAACGTGACAGGTTGTGGGTTCGATTTCTACTACAAGAAATGGAAATTCTTGCTCTGGCAACAAGACAAAGTGTGGCGTTGAGTTCTGCCACTCAGCACACCATGCCTCAATTCGGCGGAAGTGTGAAACGGAAATATTAAAAAGAGAACAGCGTGTTTTAACACTAGGTGGTTTTCTGGTTTCCTCTGCCTACCCTGTATGCACGGGATACAGCGTGAAGCTAAAAAAAGAATTAACATCAACTTTAACTATGTTTTATTTTTGTAATACCTTCTTCACTGAGAGCGAGTGGATAAGGTTCAAGATCATTCTTGTCGCTCTTATTCAAAAATAAAGATTGCGTATCATCTTTGGTTTGGTCCCAATTTTCAGGGAGCTCCGCTATAGGGCCGCCATCTAAAAATGTTATGGTTTCTTTTGTTATGGTTTTCTACCTAATAATTTTCTACTTAATATTTACTAATTATATTATATTAAATTTAAAAATATAAAATAAACTATCAGGTGACTATAAAAGTTAACAGTGGTAATTACGAATATTAAATTCAAAATTGCCGTAAAGTGAACAATAGATATCTAAATGAACAAAAGAAGAAAAAGAGCTATAAAATATAATTTAAATTTTAATAATAAAACATTTAATTCTCCCACCCAACGTACTATATAGGTTTATAATATCTGGACAACAAATTGATAAGATGAGGGCTGATCCAGAGAATAATCACGATAAAAAAGTCGTCTTCAACCGAAATTAAAAGAAATCTTATTTATCAATAAGATCACAATATAATATAAAAATTTAAAATAGATTTTTAGCTAATCAAAAGGTCATAATTTAAAATTGAAAGAACTACGCATAAAGGTCGGCGCACCGGGTCCACCTGTTGCTAAATATAGAACGACCCGGCCCTCCCCGATCGATAAGGCGCATCAAAACAATATCAACATCAAGCAGCAAGCCTTAACCAGAAACCTCTATTATACATTACCTTTGGTGTTCGGAGTGGGTTCCGCGTTGCTCAGGATCAAGACCGCGAAAACCGCGGTTAGCGATGTAAATAACATATTTCCGGAATTAAAAGTGTAATAAAAATTTATTACTGTATATTAGCAGTACTGGCGACGACGTGAGGAGCACTCTCGGAGGACAAGTGCCGTATACCGAGGCCGACTGGAGAGAAAAGCGAGGCTCCTGTCGATACGCCCGTGACATGCGCAGTGGACGCAGCAGGGTTGTATTAAGGCGGTCATGGCAGAAAATATTATATTCAACGGCATTATTTGTACAGAATATCTAAATAATCTTAAATTTACCTGAATTCTTAGCAAATATTTAAAGTTATCTAGTAAACATTTCGTAAGGCGTAAGTCAAAATTAATATTAAATTTCTAATTTATATATTACAGTACGTCTCTGGTTGCTCTAATTCAATGACGTCCATATCTGCTAAGCTAAACAGGCGCACTATAAATACAGATACCTACATCTTATTGTTTGCAAGATGAGGGAGGCAGCACTTGGCGTCGACACTTATTAATTACGCTACATTAAGCAGAATAGCGTACTAAGTAGGTTGGCACACTTCTCCTTATATTACACTTAATAATAATTTTCCAAATAAAAAAAAAATATATAAAGATTTTTTCGTCAATCTAATCGTCGTGCCAAATACAACAAGCTTCTTAAAAGTATAATATTGTCATCGCGTTTGGACACCGGTACAAATTTTTAAGCAAATTATATGAAAATATGTGAATCAAAAATACCGTTGGACAATTTTTTAACATTGATAGGTATAGAACTGCCTATTCAATAACCTTTGCCCCATAAGTTACAATCACATCATCTCGAATTAATTGTCTTTAATATTAATACAATTGGTAAGAAATTAATTTTTAGTTTTTTATAATACCGATTTCATGCAAAAGTTAAATACGATGTAGTGGTTAGCACCAGTAGGTATGTATGTATGTAGGTATGTTCTTGAAAAATTAAATGACGATTTTTCTTATTTAAAATTCATTATTATCTGGTTACCGAACATTGTGTATTTCGATTGTATAAAGTCCTAAATAAGTATTTCTAAATACTACTGTAATTTATCTGTTTTCCACCCACCCATCGCGTGTTCGGTGAGAATTAAAATGCAGCGAAAAATAGCGGGTTCTAATTAAATTTTAAACAAAATTAAAAATAGCACAAATCTGATTATGTATAAGTACTTTCCTAGATATAAAATTTCAAAAAATAATCTTACATTAGAAAACAATTATTTTGACCATATTTTACGTATGTACTTAAACGTAATTACTTTACACTTTTAACAGTTTACGCGTGGCTGTCTGTAATCACTTCAGTATCAAAAACATATATATTATACTTTGTTATTAAAAGAATTTTCATTTCTATATAAAAGAATAAAAATAAGTTATCCTTAAGGATTTGCAAAATACTTCATACGGTCATCATACATATAAAGGTATACAATAAGTTAACAAGAGTCATCTTCTCGCCACTTCCAATTCAATTCACACACAAAAGCTAACTCGCCCAATAGAATGTTCCCGCCAGCCACATCCTGCTATCAGGTGATACCATTTCGAATATTGACAAGTTTTATGATTTCCTTTATACAATTTGGCTCTTTTGTTACAATTCTTTATATAGCAGAAAATGATACACGTATAATATACGAGATATACATTGTTTTTCACGTATTTATTATGATATATAGAAATAATTAATTGAGAAATCACTAAATTTACTATTTCCTATATAAAATTTACTATTTCCTGTATATACACACCTATAATATACAGGAACTGCTGTCTGCAGGGCAGTAGAATTTTAAATTTTATCTATCATGACTGGAATAACGCTTGTACTTAAAAAATAAATAAAAATTATTATTATTAAAAGGGGAATTTTATTTTATGTCTATCGCGTAATTTGTGTAATATTTTTATTTAAATAAGACGTTTATGAATAAACATATAATTGAAAAATGTTGAGCTTATGAAGCTTAAAATAAAATACATAACATTGTGAAGGTATGTAGTTATGAATTAGGCTAAGAGCATTATTTCATAATCATCAATATAAATAAATTTAATATAAGTACCTATATAGTATTGTATAAAATGTGATTATTTTATATGATATAAAATAATCACTGACTGAATATATAAAATCAATTTGAGTATTTGAAATAGTAATTATATCTAATAAATATTACTAAATATAAACTTAATTGTTGGCAACTATTTTTTATTTATAAGAAGTAAATTAAATATATGGATCTACCATATTTCAACATTTTTATAGTAAAGTCTTACTAAAGAAAGTAAACATAATTTTTGTAATAATTTTATTGTAATGAAGATTGTATAATACAATATTAAGTATCACTTTTTCTTATTTTTTCTATCCCTTTTCTTTTTACCAGTCTTGTATTTTTTTTTATTGTGGTCACTCTCAGAGCTTGAGGAAGAGCTACTTGAATCTGAGCTACTTGAACTTGAAGTGCTAGTGTCGCTACTTGTACTAGATGTGGAATATCTTTTTTTCTTTCTTCTTGATTTTTTCTTTTTCCTATCGCTTTCACTTGATGAGCTAGACTCACTGCTAGAACTGCTGTCTGAAGAACTATCAGAAGATGATGTAGATGGTCGTGTTTTTTTTTTCTTATTGGTACTTCTAGATGATTTTTTATCTGATTTATTCTCTTTATCTTTTTTCTTTTCACTTGTATCCCTTTTTCTTTTAAGGTTAGGTGATGGTGTCTTTGGTTCTTCATGATCTTTTCCTTTCCTGCTATGTTTTCTTGTTTGAATGTGAATCAGAAAAGTTATCCTTCCTTTTTCTAATTGGAGAATGAACAGTTAGTGAAATGAACAGTTAATATCTACCATACATTAAACAAATAGCAGATAGTATTAATAGGTTTACCTATTAACATGTATACCCTACTCGGAGGCACTTTATTTTGAATCCTAATCCTTTTTAACAGATTTATTGAAATGTATGCATGCACCTAGATACATATTATTTTGAGAGTAGCTTGTAAATTCAGTTTAAAAATTTTCAATATCAAGGTGTCGGTCGCAGCCTATGCAATTGGCTGTATACTCACGTTTCTAGAAAATCTAATAAAGGCCGTTTCGTTCACCCTCCTTCCGCTCTCGCCCCTAATAAAGTGAGTATTGAAAATTTACCAACCATTCTTCGAGGGATATAAGGTTAGCCTAGCATAAATGGCGATCGCACCTAAAATGAATGAGTTCTGTGGAAACATGTACCTTTTTCCTTTATTTTAAGGTTAAAATTTTATCTATCTTATGGTAAAGGTGGTTTCATTTTTTCGCCTTGTGCTGACAAAGGTTACATGTTGAAATAATAGTTATAATGTGTTTTAATATAAGATGGAAATTGTTATGAACAATAACAATATCACTTTTTATAACTTTCTTACCTGTTTTGACGTCGTAGGACACCTACCTTCTATAGAAATATATTTTTTAATCAACTTAAGTTTCAGTTTTACTTCATGAAACTCATATAATACTCATTTAAAATCGGTTTTAAATTACTTAATTTTTATCTTAATAATTACTACAAATTCAATTCAAATTCAAACATACTTTATTCTTTGAACGTCAAATAATTTACCACCGGTTCTGGGAGGAACCGGCGCAAGAAACTCAGCGGGACGTTAATAGTTTCTAAGAATATTTTTGTAAATATTAATTATAATTCAATAATTTATTTCTATTAACAACTTATAAAATATTATGTGTTGTGTGGTGAAATATCGCATTGCGTTTCTCGCGACTACGAAATATTATGATATTTACTTATCTTCTTATGCCATAGTCCGTGTAATTGTAACATAAGTCTTACTTAGTAACGTCTTATTATCAAAATCATTGACAATCTATCTATGTAGATCAGCAACTATTATTTTGACGAAACCTTGTTCATGTAAATAAATGACAGACGAAAAAAATAACAAACCCAGTTATAGAACCACTAACTCAGCGACTAACTGTGTTCACCAAGCGCCGTCACAATATAAACATCATAGCAATCACCAAAGCAAATGTTTGCCCGAATGTGCTCCACCGCTGCAGTTTACACGCGATTATAACACACTTTTAGTTTACAATCAACTTTTTATGTAAAACTTTAACATTTTCTACAGATAATGAATATTTAAATAAATACTTTATTTTCGTAACAGGTTAAAACCGTCATAATATGTGTCACGTCATCAATATTCGAGGAATTTTATATGAAAAATTAATTTATTTAATTTGTTGTTTATTTAAATAAATAAACAACAATATCTTGATTTCCATTTCAAAATAAACAGCAATTTTATGGTCATAAAGTTACATGCAATGTAGAGCATTTGTTTAATGTGTAGGTACTTATATGAATTATATAAATTAACAGTATAAATTCAACTGTTCCATTCATTTTATATAGGTACTTACGTGTTTTCGTTTATATTATAAGGCACAGGATTGGAGAGTTAGTTTTTAGTTTAGGTATATTTTTATAATTGTAAGGTATTTATAATTTACGAAAAAAAGATATGATGAACACCCTATGCAGTAGTTATGTAGAAAGTTATGTTAAAAGATAAAGCACTCATTTTGGCACCTTTCGCCTAATTTTGAGACATTGCATGTACAAATACAGGAACTCAGGCCCTAGTCTACCAGAGTGGGGAAATGAAAATAATTTAAATATAGGTACTTAGTCGTTGCCCAGAGTGAAGTTTGAAGCCATAACCATTGCGCTTACGTTAGACACCGTCCACTGCGTCAAGATCGTCTTTGTATTTTTAAAATGGAAGGAGTATTTATAGTTTGAAAGTTATTTTTTTGTAGCTTCACGCCGTATCCCGCATATAGCAGAGTAGGCAGAGAGAATCAGAGAACCAAGTGTTAAGGCACTCCGTTCTCTTTTGATATTTGCATTCTCCCACTTTCCGCCGAATTGAATTAATTGAATTGACCTTGTCGTGGCGCAGAGACACAAGCGTGCGACTGTAAACGCGCAAGGTTGTGGGTTCGATACCCACTCCAGAGAATGAAAATATTAAATAGTATTTAGTATTTCCATTTCCTCGCTCTGGTAATAAGGCGAAGCGTGGCGTTAAGTTCCGCCACTCAACACGCAATGCCTCAATTAGGTGGAAAGTGGAAATCGGAAGAAATAACAACACTTCTTCACAATATGTGTACTTTTAAGATGACGCTATTATAATAACATTTTCTAGACAACTGATGAGAGATCTACATGAAAAAGCAATCAAATTGCAAACAGCGTCAAACCTACGCAAAAAATAACGCGAAATGTATTTTTAAGGAGCAGAGGCGGGGGCGATGTCTGTATTTCCATACAAATGTTGCATAATTTAAAGAGACGATTTTGATGTGCCTCTCGCTTCATAGAGTCTGTGTTTTATACGTTTCATTAATCTTTGTGAATCTAGATAGTAAAATTTAGATGTTATTCAAACATTTGCATATAACATGAAATTATTTTTCATACACATAAAAAGTTTACCTTTTATGTACTTTTTCATATTTTAACTTTTGTGAGTTTTATATAGGTAAAATATTATGGCGAAATTGTTTTATTTTTACTTTCTCTTCTCAGAGTTGTTTTAATACTTACGAAATATTATATTGCCTTTAATAGTTGTTACCGAAAAAACATAACTTATGATTGGCTAGCAATACCATTTGCCAGCCAGAGGACAATCGAGACAGTTCGTTCCGTCTTCCTTGAGTTGTTAGCTAAGCGTCACGACGTCCTAACCTACCCCAACACGCAGGTTCTCTCGGAGCACGTTTGCTTTTACATAATAAATACCCGTAATTTTAATTAATATACCTATAGGACGCGCCCAAAGTTATTTATAAGCATGCAGTAAGAGCAATAAAATAAAAGACTAAAGACATGACTAATTTTTATATTTAACTGCGGAAGAATAATATTTTTGTACAAACCAGACTTGAAGGCAATAAAGGACGTATGAAGCGCCCCACACTTTAGATTTAATCTGTTTAGACTTCGCCGTAAAACGTCGCCGATAAAATAAACAGCAGCGTGCAAAAATCTTCTTGTCTTATCGCCACCGAGCAAGATTACACATAAAAATGTTAAATGATCCCGAACGAGTATTGAAAAAATTCGGGGGAAATGGCGGGAGAAATTGGCCCGCTCCGCTGCGATACAAATTTTATGTTTGCGATTTGTGATATACTTAATTATTGCCGTGGGTTTTGTATTTGGCTGTATTTCATGTTTTAATGTTAGGGGATTTTGCAAAAGTGTTTGTAAATTTAATAATTACCATTTACCTATGTTTGGAACTAAAATGTGAAAGCTATTGATTAATTGAACTTAGAAAATAAAACGTTTTTGTTCCAATATATCATATTTTTATTTTTGGAGCACAAAGTAAAATAGAAATTTGAGGGTTATCTTGGGAATTTCTTATGCTATTTGTCTGCTGCCTAAGTATTGATTTTTAGAATGCCCCGAAATAACGGCCAATTTAGGCTATTTTTAAACATCTTTAATATTAGTAAGATGATTGTAACAAAATTTGGAAAGGAAAGTAAATTACTTTCATTCAATAACACAATTTGGTTCGATAACAATCCTTTTTATTCGAATTTATCAAAAAATATAATATTTTATAGAAATGAATATAATATTTTAAAGTTATACTTACTCTAAATATTCTATTTATAAAGCAAAGTAACAACTTTTGTTTTGTAATAGATGCTATAGTATAACGAGCAATATCCGTCTGATTGTTAGGTCGACGCTTGACCAATTTCTTTGAGCAAAGTCAAATCAAAATACATATAGGTATATATGAATGAACATGGAGTTGTAGATTTATATTTGACATTTAGTATACATAATGTGGTATCGAATTTATCAACGAGAATTATGAGCAAGTATTATAAAATAATAAAAATAGAAATAATCAAACATAAAACAGGTAGGTTTTGTCAGTATATGGTGTCGTAGGGGAGAAGTGTGAAGTCTTATACCTATTTATAATGTAAGCCGATATCGTATAGTTGAAACTGATCACAAAAAGCCAAAATTTGACTTGCTACATGAGGAGTGTAAGAGAGTACTAGCGAGGATTTCCCTCAATTTCTCCGCAAAAGGGTTTTACGTTTGCAGTTGAAAATTCGAAAAATAGAAATCGAAATAGTATGGCAAGAGCCATAAAGTCCCCTTAAAGAAAATTACGGGAAACAATTCGTTGTAAGTACCTACTACATATATATAAGTAAGTATGGAAACTTATTGATATATTTTTTAGTGATATGTGAGTTTAGATATTTATTTTATGTTTGTATAAATTATTGTCTAAGTAGACATAGAAAACAAAAATATCTTCAGATACCCATAAAAATTTACCTGAATTAGAATCGACATTACGAGTACCTCATCATCAAATTAAACAATTTTCCATTACACTACGATAGTTTTATATCAAATCAATAACGTTTAATTTTTCTTATTGTTTTAACGTCATTATGGAGCTTCATATAAGTAGGTATTAGATCTAAAAAAAATATTATGTGATAATATTCCAGACAAAACACAGTGGTTGGGATATTTACAACGCGGGTGCGTTGTTCATGACACCTCTCACTTGTCGTCTTTCGAAATCTAATCTCGTTTAATACTGAATTTTCTAAAGCACCCTTCATCGCACCCCGTATATTTATAATGGCTATGTGATTGTGTTTCCTACACCCATTATTGTACTAACAATCACATTTTGCCTTACTTAGAATGAAATTATATTTCATATGTATATGCATATTACCTACAATTTATGGTTTTAAAGTTTGAAAATGAAAATTTTATCTGTATTATAAACAGCACTGTATACCTATATAATTTTCTTTTAAGAGTTCTTAACGGCTTAAATTATACCTTGAGCTGAAAAGCCATATAGTTAAATCTGAAGGTGTACAAGTACTTAATAATAATATATTTTTACGATATTGTAAGATATAAATATAAAAAGTGTCATGTCGGGGCGTTCGGTGAGCCGATTGGCTTCGATTATAGCCCCATGGAGACTAATATTCCTTTCTTTCGCAAATGTTTTTGGGAATGTTATTTTTTGGCGTCGGTCGCAGATGGCGTCTGGTTCACGTAAAATTGCCGGCTATTGGAGTGTCTCCGATGGCACAGTTGGGATTCGGTAAGTGGGGTCACTTACGTTAAGTAGATTCTTAGCGGGGCACGTGTCCGTAGTCAGCAGGTGCGTTTCAGGATATGGCTCGGGATTGTGATTGAAATTGCGCCTTTCAAGGGTCAATTTTAAGGGCTCAATGATATTGTCCGTTTTATGTGTCTATTCCAAAAGCTAGTTATAGTAAAAAGTAGTCGCAGTTACAATCATCTTTTATTTTCTTTCATTTCATTCCGTTATAAGTATTTTAAATCAAAGGTATGAAATGCATTTTGTTCAAAATCCTTTAGATACGATAATTGCTTATACTTGTATCTATAATAAAATGGAAGTACACGTGTTGTGTTATACCACAAGTATTATAACATAACCAAGATTATCTATTCCTGGGTTACAGAACAAAATTATACTAAACATGCCAGTCTCGGTGTTGATTAACTTGTAGATAAATGCGAATGCCTGCTAATAACCATAGCTCAAGATAAAGAACGGAATGCAACACAATTTCTAATATAAGATCGGAAGCAAAAAGTAAACAGCGCAAAAGCAGTTTCAGGCAGATATTAAAGGCATATCTCTCTATTATGAGCGGGAAGTTCTGTAATTTAAGGGCGCGTTCAAAGCCGGCATATGGTGAGCAACGGAAGGGTTTTTGTTCAGTGTTGTACCGTACTACGATATCGATATCTAGGTTAAAAAAATATTTTTTTATCAGGAATCTCTTGGGCCTCTTCTAAGTTGACAATATAAAATTAGAAATATAACACATTAAAAACGTCTGTACATAGAATAGGTAAAAGATATAATATCTATTTTAGGACGAAGAAAGAATAATAATACAAGCAAACGAAATTGAAGGCAACGGCCAGTTGATTTCTAAAAATATTTTACATCTGCGTTATTAAAATAATGAATATGACAAGAGCTTATAGTAATCATAGAAATATTGAAATAACAAAAGATATTAATAATAAATAAGTAAGAGTGAAAAGTGTGGTACTTTAGTTAACAAAATATGATGATGCTTCAATATGAAAGAAATGACATACTATAAATAAAATACTTCCTAGGAATAATTTGATCCCGTGTTTGCAATTTTCTCTCGTATTCATATTGTTCCGGTTTCTCCCTCAATATATTGTTTATGTTTTGGATTGATGTCAATAGCTCTAATACTTATTGTAAAGTAAATATAATCGCACAAATACGTACACATGGAGTATTTATTACACAACGGTGCGCTTTCTCTCACTAGAGCGATAAAATGAAAATCATTAAAATATCACACACTGTTCCACTGGGCCACGGCCTTAATACTTTTAACACCTGATTCTATGAATCGAATATGTATTCCATTCAAATAAATCTAGAATAACGAATACATATATCGACATTCATAGCATAGTAAGTTTCCCAGCACTACTCATTTCTCAGACACAGCTGCAGTACGGTACAGCGCTCGATTATAACTAGCTCAGTGAACTTGCTGGAACACGCACTTATTGAACGTTATGGCTGCAATTAGTATTATTTTTATGTTTGTTGTGGTTTACTTATAATTACGACGGCGACACTGTAAAATTCTTTATCGAAAAAATTTAATTTAATAATGTTGATTATATTGGATATGGATGGTCTAGATGCCTTGTGCGAATATTTCGCATATTCTCGTAAACGAACAATGCTTATTGATTTTAATAAGGGCGTTTTAAATGTTGTTGGAAAATTTTTAATAGGATGAAAGCTTGAAAATATATAAGTAAATTGTTTATTACGTACAAAGTTCGTTTGGTGGTAGGAGGTTCGTCCTCCGTCTGGCTCGCGACCACTATCATGTCAAAGACGAACCGCCAAATATCTTATGATGTGTTCCGGTTCGATGGCATGTAAGCCAGGTTTTCCCATTCCCACCCATCCTTTCCCCAAAATGTGGTGGTTCCGAGAACGGAATACTACATTGTCCTCCTCTTCCATCTGTATCCTCTAGGTTGGCAACGCATCTACAACATCTCTGGTGTTGTAGATGTTCATGGGCGAAGGTATCCACTTACCATCAGGTGGTCCTTCTGCTCGTTTGCCATCCGTTATCCATTTAAAAAAAAAAAAAAAGCATGTTAAAATATAATTACGGATTGCATTGTTACAAAAACATTATTTGAATAGTACTTGATACATATTTATATCTACTACTTATTTATATGGCATAGTGGTGGTAGTATGACAGTATTAACTGTAAACTCGATTAGTTGTGGGTTCCAAACCCACTCCGGGGAATATTTATTTTATTTAAATGATTTTCATATCTCCGCTCTGTTAAGGTAAAGTTGGCGTTGAGTTCTGCCACTCAACACGCAATGTTTCACTCGGAAAATGAAGAACGGAGTGTCTCGACACTAGATTCTTTCTAACAATTCTGCCGTGCTGAATAATGTGTGACGTTATGAAAAAATCGTACTTATAATGTTTGCCTCATTGTCACTCTATCAAGATTTTATACTTAGTCCATGTCTGTTATATTTGTTTAAAATAATATACTATGATATAATATCAGAAAGCAACCAAAAAATCTTTTGATGGTGGCTTTAAAGTGAACTTTAATGTGAACTTTAAAAAGAGGCTTGTTTTAGTTACTAGTTGATACTATTTTAAGACCCGTTGACATTGAAAATTGGACCCAAAATGATGTCGCCTCTACCACATAGAGGTACTACAGTCCTAGTTAATGTTATTGTATATTTTATTATGAAATAACATATCCCTTACGCTGAACAACTCTGTTAAGATGACAGTCCGTCAGTCTTCGTAGTTTCCTTCGATGTCCTGAGTTTTCACATTCTGTATTCTATACTTTAAAATTACAAATTAATTTTTAATTAGGTCTAATTGCAATGGTAAGGTTACATATCAGGTACTCTTAACGTTTCTGTTGAAATAGAAACTATTTTTTTACAACACCTGTACCTAAGGCGGTATATTTCTATCTTATAACGTTTAGGTGGTTTGCTATAGTTCCACATCAGGTAATCTAGACGTGCGTGTTCTTACATATGTCAATAGAAAATGCTAATCATATTGACCAAGTTTTCTTAAGGCGCTATATTAATATAATATATCTTATAGATCAGACGGATTGCTAGGGTTTCACATCAAATTTTAAGACCTTCAAAAAAATTATAGGCTATAGCCTATAACGCTGTGGAGTAACATCTATATAAGCAGTAGAAACCACACAACAAGAAATTATATCAAAAGCTAAATCATTAGTAGCATATGGCTAAGCTAACAATTTTAAAATGGATTGTCAGAAAGCATAATGTCAGTAAAGCAAGGAAAAGGGTTGGCTTGCCCTTTCCCTTTCTTGACATTTTAAATTGTTTATTTGCGAACAAGTGTCAAGTTATTTATTCAACGTACTCCCTCACGTGTGAGGGAGGTATTACTGGTAATGTGTTATCGTTCGTGTAGTTAATGCGTGTATCGTAACCATTTGCTTTCGGTGTATTTCCGTGTATTCGAAACTGATTGAAATTTAGTGTAGATTAATATGAACATGTATAGGTAGAATTGTATGAAAATTTCGATATCAATAGATATATTTTTTAACTTAACTATATGTGAAAGATATATTGTGAAGTGCCTAAATAAATTTAGGATCTAGATTCTAGGATCAAATCTTAAATTGGCATCGTTGAGTATTTTGTAGCATCGCTTTCGTTCTGAGTTAAATGCTAATAGGTTTTTTTCTTACACTTTTTAGACCTAAAAAACAAGCCAATCCTTTTATTATTTTTTGGTATTAATGTAATGCACTTTCTTATTTTTCACATTTCCTTTACCGAATGCCTGGTATGGAAAAAATATAAATATTCAGATTACCAACTTAGCCACGACAATAGTACCAGCTTATTCGAATTATAACATAATTTTTCTATTAGAGATGAGGGCATTGAGGCAGTTGTGGAGTCGAATCCCACTCTAGAAAATGAAAATGCATAATATTTGTAATGTTGATATTTTTATTTCTTGGTACTGGTAACAAAGCGTGGTATTGAGTTCCGCCATTCAGCACGAAATGCCTTACTTCGGCGGAAAGTGGGGAACGGAAATGTTCATAGAACGGAGTTCGTTAAAACTAGGTTCTTGAGTGCCCTCTACCTACCCTGCCATATGCGGGATACAGCGTGAAGCTAAAAAAATCTCCCTGAAAGATTTGGTACTCCTAATTACAGCGTTTAATCAATGAGTCTGTTTTTATTTATATTTATAAAACAAGGACTATCTTGATATTGTGTCTGTGCGCTATTTTTAGGATCTATTTTTGATTAAAATCCTATTTGTTTTAAATGGACATTGTTAAATTATACTTTTTTTTTAATTCTTAAATTAATATCTTAAAAAATAGAGATGCATCAAAATTTATTAATATACTATCTCAAGAAGGATAATATCGTAACAGGGTTTTGAAATGCACATTTAGATGTGTATAAATATTATGAGTAGATACCCGTATCAATCACTACTAATATCAGTCAAGGTTTGGCAGCTTATAAAAGTTCATTGTTATTTAAAAAGAAAGAAATTATTAGTTTATTTAATATGCAATAATAATAGGAAGTTATTTAAAAGGGTTTTTAAATCATGTGAAATGTTGAGATTGTGTACAATTTTACTTGTGTTGTTAATGATTTGTAGTAAAAGTAGAATATTAAATGAAAAATGTACGGAAATGCGAGTAGCATGCTGGAATGTTTCAATGATTTTTTTTTACTTCACGCTGTATCCCGCATATAGCAGGGTAGGCAGTGGGAACCAGAGAACCTAGTGTTAAGACACTCGATTCTCTTTCAACAATTCGGTTCCCCACTTTCCGCCGAATTGAGGCATTGCGTGTTAAGTGGCGGAACTCAACGCCTCGCTTTGCCTTGTTACCAAACCCAAGAAATGAAAATACTAAATTTTACATTTCCTGGAGCGGGAATCGAACCCACAACCTGTCGCGTTTACAGTCGCACGCTTGTGCCTCTGCGTCATGATAGATAATAATAATGTAAAAATAATTATAATAACACAAAAATATACAAACTTCGAATTATTTCAATAAGGTTGGGGGTACATCTTCGTAGAAAATTGTATGAGTATAATGTAATTGTAAATATATTTTTTTCTCGTATAGCAGAGTAGAAACAAATATTTAAATAATTCTTCACATCCTAAATTTTGCTTCATATGCTCTTAAAAGAGTATTTGTATTATAATAATTTCAGCAGTTATTTACATATTTAACATACAAAATATTTAGTAACGAATGAAAAATTTAAACGTATGGAAATCGAACGCGCGCCTCTTGTAATGAGTTTAAGCGCTCTAGCTAATTAAGATATGCGTTCGTATTAAGAATGCATAGCCACGTCGAAATTCTTATATGCTTGTTGCAGCTTATCTTTGTTGTTCGCACAAAACTTAGGGTGAAGGAAAGTGCATACATTGGGTTTTATTACTTACATGTAATGTAATCTAAAATGTTCAAGAAGTGAAAAATGGTATTATAAATACTTATTTACTTCCTTCTGTCTATCTTATTTTCCCAAGAGAGTCAGCATGCAAGGTCTAAGAACAGTTAATAGTATGCCTGGCGGACTCCTGGCGTCATCTAGACAAATCATCCGCTTCAGATGCAATCCTGATGCTGACAATGATCCTAAGACATAAGGGACCGATGAATTACAGAGAGAGAGAGAGTAAAAGAAAGAGTTGTAACTTATATTATTATTACATGAGAAAAGAAAGTCGAAAGACAAAATAATGAATTAGAAAATGGAACAAAAACGATTATGACGCGGTTAAATTTAAACTAATTAGCAATTTATAAACAATGGTTCGCTTTAAGTCCCACAAATCCTTTAAATTATAATTCGTTTGGTACGAAACACTACAAAGGCTGAACGAGCGTTTACTTGAGAGTTGATAGTGTTGACCTCAAAGTGGCGGCCACAGGGTAGGGTGGTATATCAAAACAAAACGGCTGAGCAATACGGAGACTGGGCGAGTTCGGGTGAGTTCGAGCTAATCACGTGGTCGCGGCTGACAATTTGCAGGTTAGCCGCGCGACCGCCGTTGCGGCGGCCCGTCACGACGATCTTTGGTACGCCACTATTATGTACGTTTTCATACGCATCTCCTTCTCACATTGTACTTTTTAAATAAATTGTTTTAGACTCTGTGTGATTTTCATTATTTTTAAAAAATATTTTCAATAAAAAAAAAGTGTTATAATATTGTGTATTTGTTTTTTTTTTATAATAATATTAAGAACACAGGTACCTTGTATCTAAGTAACCTATTTTTTTTTTTTTTTTTGATTTCATTTTTTCTGTCTTGATTCATAATTTTTCCATTTAATGCATAATTTCCATTAAATCATTTAATTTGTTATTTCGAACGTTTACTAAGATTTTCAGAACAAAACATTCATGTTGCAACTTGACAAAAAGACCTCCATCCGTTTCATTCAAGCCAAACGTCTTCATCCGCGAGAAAAATTGGGCAAATGTCAAAATTGGCGCGCTCGTCTTGAAGATAGCGCAGGCGCGGGAAAGCGGTGCGACAAGATGTAACGTCTCTGTCTTCCAACGAGGTCTGCGGGTCGCGGCTAACCTTCGGCGCGAGGTTTGCGGCGGGAAAAATGTGTGTTTCGGTGTGCCGATAGCGGGGCGCCGCAGCCCCGCCCACCGCGCCGCGCCGCGCCACGCCGCCCGCTAACGCGTCTTGAGCCACTTAGTCGCTAAGACAACGCGCACACTGAAACCGATATGTAGGTCAAACAGATCTTAATATTAAATGCTATTGCTCCGTTTACGTACGGTACTATACTCATGCTAGAACACGCTATACTGGTATGAGTTTCTAGCACTTCTTCTTACTGGTCTGAAACGTCATAGACAAATACAAAACAGATATTTCAAACGTCTTCTGTGACTTTTTTATACAATTCTTTAACTTTCATAAAGCTGACATTAGAATGGTTAATAATATAACTTATTGGTTTTCATCATCTTGGAAAGTTTGTAAAAAAAATCTTAAATAAAGGATTTTCTTTGAACTGTTTTTTTAACAAGATTGTTTTTTTGGTAATGCTGTGAACACTGTCTTATTTTCTGGCCAGATAAGGAGCCACGAGCTGTCAAAATGGAGTGGGTAAAAAGGCGGGAATGTGGCGCCGCTTTATGTGTAGCTCGTCATTGCGCTGAAACGAGAAGCCGGGCATAGTTTGACGCGAGCGAGCGAGATGTCGAACACAACGTGGTTTATAAGAAAACCCAAGACGTTGGGCGTGTTTGGCGGATGGGCGGGTTACGGCGGGTTGCGGCGTGGTGGCGCTGCGCCTGTGTGGCGTACGTACATGCGGCTATGCGGTCACAGGTGTGGGTAAGACGGTTGGTGTGGGCAAAGAGGTTTCCTTTTGTCCACGATACGACGCCGGCTTGAGGCTTTACTTATTAAACGTCCGTACTTAAATTTTACGATGATATAAATTTTCATTGTTGGCTTTCTAAAGGCGCTAAAGGCCCTTTGCGTTTTCATAACACTAGTACATGCTTGTATGGTTCAAGTTTATATTATATCAGTTGGGATAAAATTTAATTTTGGCACTGCTTATTTTGTATTAAAATTTCTGTATTTTAGATTTATTTGCAATTTTTATTCAGTTTTTATTTTAATTAAAGTCTTAAGATAAAAAGTTTATCACTACAAAACTCTAATATGAATCTAATACAATATTGTTCATGAAATCATCTTTTAAAAGCAAAACTCTTTTTTTTTAAATGTTGAGGTTATTTAAACTGTCCTATAAAGGGTCTAAACAACATCAATGTCTGTGAACAGCTTTTTTAATTTTTTATAAATAATATGTACTTGTATATTATTATAAAATTTATATAAAATAAATATATATCGAAACTAAAATTTATCTCATATCTGCTTGTTCTATAGAGTTCAGAAAATTATAGCAGGGTCAAATAATTGACGATCCATACTTAGTTAAGCGCATCAATAATTACGTCGTAGAAGATTAGACCTAAACTTTAGAAGGATTTAATTTTAACTTGTTTTAAAGTAATTATAGGTTTCAGCTTTTGTTTTTATGCTAAAATAGTTCTTTTCGGGAATGTAAAATATTTGAAATCGTTTTTTTTTTTAAATCTATAAAACGCAAAAATATTTTTTTATTAATTTTTGGGTAGAGAGAGAGAGAGAGAGAAAGAGGGAAAGAGAAAATCTCGTAATAATTCATGATTTATAAAAAAAATGGAATTAATTTATTTGGCATTTTCTTGTCTAATTGGTCTATATATATGTCATTTTATATACACCACAAAATTTTCCAAATTTTTCGGAATTTTCTTAGAGGTTTCCCCTGACACCCGATGGCATGTTATGCACATAGTGTACGTTGAGTGCTTGTCCCAACCTAACTATCTCTTTTAATACTTATTTGTACACGCACACGTCGCCAAGTTACCCCCCGTGTCGCGTCACGGAGCGCATCTGTGTGAGTGGACTTCTTTCCGCGCCCCTGTGTGCGGGCGAATTTCTTTCGAGACGTAATAAGGGGACCGTTTCTTTCCCGCTAAGGTTTTAATGTCGACCACGTTTCGGTGGCGAACGCGCGCCTCTCGCGGTTACTTCAAACTTTTTTTTTGTGTACGGACTCAAGTGTGCAGTGATAGTGCCAAATGATATGAGACGTTTTGTAAAAAAAATACAATATTTTCCCTAAATATTAAGTTTAAGAGTAAGTGTAACATATAAAATAATAGTTATAACGCGTAGAAATATATAAATTTAATTAATGGAAAGTTTGCGTAAGTCCGCAAACTTGGGCGGGCGGAGATGCGTGTTGTTTTCTCAAACCGCAGGTTCATTAGCCTCGCGCACACTACGCCGCGATTAAACTCCGAGATAGGCACATATTGTGATAACATCGAGTAAAGCTCTCTTCAACCAGGTTAATTAAAGTTTTGTTTGTTTAAAAACAATAATCAGTTTTGGTAGTACAATATATTTTTTAGTGGAAATGAAAATAATACGAACGTAGTTGTTTTTTTAGATAAAAATATTATTTAATAAATATGTATATATATTTTACTTTTTTTATTAAGCTTTTTAAAATTCTCAAGACTACATTATTAAATATTAAAAAAATAATTCTTTATATTTTTGTTCGCAGTAAAGACGGTTAAATGATTTACTTTAAAAAACTGAAAAAAATATTTTATTTGTACAAAATAAATATATAAGTACGTACACTGAATTTAAAGTTAGATTAGATAGAAAAGATAGAGATTAGATAGCTAATTATTTTTGTGAGTGATTTGAAGAGAACTTAAAGCTTTACCATTTACTTTTTTTCTAGTATAATAAAACACATTTATAAAGAAAATCATTAACAAATTACCCTTTGCAAAGATACAATTGTTCTGAATTGAACCTTGCAAGACATCGACTTAGATAAAGTATACGCACGTATAAACATTCCTGAAATATAAACTGTTATAATAATTATTCCACATGTCAAATACTCATGAAAATTAATTTCGTGGGATTACTTTGGCGTCATTATTCGTTAACCTTGGCGAGGTTGTTAAAAAGTAAGTGCGAACTCCCATTAGACGCTCCCCTAACTTCCACCTGCACCTCGTAATTGTCGTTTAACTCATGGCACTTTGTGACAACTTTTTGGAAATAATGATATATTGTATATGTATTTTTAATATCCTTGTAAGACGTGTTCATAAAATATTTAATATGTTATAAAAATATACCCCTTATTTTTTTCTATTTTAATAATAAAATAGTATAATATCTGTAAATTTAAGGTTTTGAATAAGTTATACCTATATGAATAGTTATAAATAAATGACAAATAGTTGACAAAACTTCCAAAAATTTAACTTATTTTCATATAACTTTGGTTCTATTATTAGCAGAGTTATTTCTATTATGCTGACTTGATGGCATTTCGATTAATCGATTAATAATAAAGAAGAAAATATTCAAATATTTAAAAAAGACCTGTATTTTCATTTTCTGACTGACATATTTATAGTTGTTTTATAACAATGAAGCTACTTATCAATAACTGTATCCGTCATGTCACTTTATAATAGCCGCAAAAAATTAGATTATAGCTTGGCTTTTGTAACGTAGTGGACATCAATATTAATTCAATTTTTTGTGAACCAGGTATACGCTTTCTTGTTTCGATTATCATTAGAGACTTATGTCCCTTAAAATATAGATATATTTAATTGTTTTTATTTAAATAATACCAAAATAAGTCACAAGATAGAAAATCTATTAAGAGCTTTGAGTGTTATACTAATTTCATCTTCTTATTGAAATACACGTCAAGTAACTTTGCGTTGAGCTGAGAACTCATTAATTCTTGTTAATTCCGGGGGAGTGGGTGGCAAATGTTTGCAAGCAGCTTGTTGTTTTCGTTAGTATTCGCCCTTTCAATCGTCTTAGAATACTTGAAGTGTTTTATAGATATGCAAATATACGACATATATTTAATGCCAATGATAGCTGCATCAGTAGCTTGAGAGGCAAATTCTGCCCGATCATTTTTCTTCGTCATAAGTGGATGGCATTGGTTGATATCAATAAACTATTTAAAGTACAAAAATGTTTTTGTCCTTTAGAGACACCGAATCGGTAGATATGAAGTAAGGTGATAAATGATCCTTTGACTTACGTTGAAAAATCGAAATTAAATAGATATTTAATAGAAAAAAAACGCATGGAAATGATTGCGTCAAGAAAGCAATTTCCCGTTCATATAACTTCAGTAAGGTTTTTAATACTTGACGATACTCGCATTCCGCACGATTTTTAAGTGCTTGATTGTGTGACTTTGTTTATTGTCACCAATATTTCAAGGGGCCCCTTTGTTTTATGTGTAAAAATGTATTTTATACGGCATTATTAAAATTTAGGGGACGCACATTTGTTTTTTATCGCAACGTTTCTTGTATCTTCCAGTAACATAGGAGAAGTAGCGCTTCTATAAAGTTTTAACAATTTTAGCTTCATTGTAGTTATAATAAACAATTATAATAATTATTTTACTGTATGTTAGATAGCCATTGAGCTTTAGATCTTAATACAATATAGAATTAGTTTGAAAAATAAAATAAAAGGAAACCTTTTACAATTATTTCCTAGTTATCCTGGTCGTTCTGTCAAGGACATCGGGTTGACGCTATGTAAAATTGCCTTGTCATCAGATTTAGACTCTGGGTCTAGATATAGTTGCAATATTTTAGCTCCAGCTAATGAAAGTGCTTTATTTTCTTATTAATTGGTAGTTAATTATTATCGTTTTTATAATTTTTAGAAAATTCCTGACAAATTATTATTTATGGAAGCTTTAAGTCAAAATATATTAATCTGTTTAGTATATCTATTTACTTATCTTTTACAATACATAAGCTCTACTTAAGGCAAAATTATTTCTATGGCTACACGCAGAGATTTTGTATTTTGATGAAAATTAAAAAATAAATAGCTGTTGTCATGATGTTGTTACCAAATGCTTAATGTGTCATATTAAGCGAAATGTGTAGAATAAATTAACATGTTACTACTTAATTTTTTCTACCTACCGCTTGAAGCTAAATAAATTTTTATTTGGTAGTGGCTACTGCTGCCGGTATTACTGCGATACAGTTAGGATGTGCCTAATTCAGGATGATTAGGCACATCCTAACTGTATCGCAGTAATATCAAGAAAATTTAAAATTTAAAAACTTTTTACCTTTAAAAAAATCTCTTTTCGTCTCATCTGCTCACAATTGAGCCCATCAGGAACATCTATTACCAGCCCCATGCATATAACATTTCTACACGAAGGGAATCAATACGAGCACAAATTCCTGAGGGCGTCCCGAGAGACCTTTCGGACATGGATAATGATCGTCTAGCGACGGTTACAAATAGGTTAGCAAATGTAATATCCGCCCGGACCCTGCGTGAGATATTCAAATAGCCTAAGACGCTCTCGGACATCCTGATTTCAGGGCAGTGTTGACTTTTCATTTTGGTACAACTTTCCCCAATGATTTGAGTTATACGTGATTTTGTAAAGCAATGTGCCAATTTGGGGAACATAAAACAAAATATACAATAAAATATTTTCGTGTTTGGTGTTATTTTGAAACGATAAATATTAATCAGAGATATTTAGTTACTCTCGGAAAATCCTAATCTTAAAGAAACCAATGTGAAATATATGTCATCGGAAACATTATGTTGACAAAAGCTCCAATGCACTAAGTAATGTATTCTATATAATATGAGTAATTACCAATATATTCTGAGTAATTACCAGTAATTACTGTATTGTATACTGGTATTCGTTGTTTGGCAGAAGAACAGTAGTGTTGAAGTGGTCAAATTGTATTATAAAGCAATGTATTTACACGATAAAAAAAAATTAAATAAAAAAATAATTATTATTAACAAGTATGTAAAAAACAACAACATGTAGTAATTGAAGATTTTAAAACCTCTTTCACTTAAAACGTAATATCGGACAATAGCGAGCAAAACAGAAATGAATGTAATGTATCTTTACCCCATTTCCCGGTTGCTTTGTGGAAGGGTGCAGGGCCGAGTAACGAGCGTACCACTTGGCCCCTACATGCTTTATTATTTACGACCTTCGCCCTATGGTACGTTTTTAAGCTAAGATTTTATTGCTGCCCTATTCATGAGCTAAATCCACTGTGAATCTCAGCGTTACATGCTACACTGGTTTTGTTTTCGTAATTTAAGGGTGTTTTGTAACCTTATTTTTTTATAATATAGTAAAAAAAATCTGGTAAATTTTAAGATTAAAAAAAAATATCAAATATTAAAAAAATAATGACAGTTTTATATTAATGTTCTAATAAGAGATAAGAGTCATCCTTTATTTATTTAAATTATAACAAAGGAAAATATTTTAAGTCGGTACTTGCTATTAGTATAAGAACACATTAACCTAATTGAATAAAGATACAAACAACGTTCAATTACCTAAGCCCTGTATTGTCAAAAATATAACAAGGTTTTATTGAGCAGGAATCACAGTAAACACGGGTAAGGCAGTAAAAAGGCATGTAAGAGTTCACCCTTGTAGAAATTAAGTTTAACATCCCGATCGACATATCGCGTTTCGCAAACATCTAACAGCCTATTCCGCGTGATAGGGGAAATACGTAGCGAATGTAAGACACATTTTATAGTAATTGGCTGGTCGGTTCGGCTAAAATTTGTATTTTACCTGATGATGACAAAATTGTGATATTGCTTATATGCAAAAAATGTGTGTCTATGCATATTTTAGGAGATATTCGTAGTTGTTTTCGTTAATATTCATTTTTTAACGTGTCAGTCAATTTAAAATAAAATATGATATCTAAATGTGTTGTAATGGTTATGTAATGGTTCTAATTTTTTTAGATATAGACATTCAATATAACATGTTCAATATATCGTTCTAGTTCTTACTTTCGCCAAAATATATTAAAAAAAATATAAATAAATTTGAGTTATTCATATCCACTAAAGTGCGCATTTCTTTTAATATAACTACGTAGTTTTGAGGAGAGCATAATTGATTAGGGCTTGTAAAAGATCAAAGGGGTTGTAACAGTAATGTCATGTAAGTTCACGCGGGGACTAACCAAGCGTGCCACTTGATGGATACTATTTTTCTTTTTTTTATATTATTTAAAGGTAGTAGTAGTAGTAGACTTCATAATATTTATTTTTTCTGAATAAAAAGTTTGTCAAGAACTTTTAATTGTAATTCAAATGTACTATGAAAAAAAACGCATTTTAAAATAATATTATATATGTATTTTTTTTTAGTTTGATTAATTTACAATGTATTCATTTTTATTTATTAATATATTACGAAAAATAAAATCTATTTCAATTCCATTTGAAAAATAAAACAAAAGAAGTGTTTATTATTTAGCATAATTTGTTTCAAGTATAAAAATATTTGAAAACATCATTTTAAATGTAGTTACACAATTTAGTGAACGAAAATAGAAATATTTTATTTGGCACGCCTGATTTGGTCCGGATGTTCTCGCCCTCGCGTTGATTGTGCGTGCTCCGTTCGCTTTGTAGCTTTGATGCTACGACTGTCAATAAATCGTAGCCGCGTAGCGACTTACGTCTTTGTGTTCTAATAGTCTTTTGCTATAACAAAAAAAATATTGTACACTACATATATTATTTTTTATATCTATTTATCTTTGGTTTTGTAATTTTAAAGTACTTTTAATACAGATAACGAATAAGAGCTAGGCAATTATCTTAATTCAAAGACAGATTTATACTAGCAGTCTAAGCATTATGACAATTACTTATCTTTTCATCATTCTGTCGTGGATATACATATTTTCTAGTCTGCATATAAACATAAAATAGTAATTAAATTTTTATTGTATATATGTATTCAGTTTTTTATAATTTTGTTTTTCTTTTTTCAGATAAAAGAAATATGGAGAACTTTATTAAGAAAATAAGTGCGGGCTTTGCCAGCTGTGTAACTGAGTGTAGCATCCGTCGATGTCCACGCGTCGCTATGTGACGGATATTGTGAACTGTGCTTGACTTTTTTATTTCTTAAGCTTATATCATACATGTATACGATTATAATCTGTCGATTTGAATGTATTTAATCTGTGGATGATGCATCTATCGAGTGAAGTGACTTCTACTACAAACGGCCTAGGGCATGAAGCGCCTTCCTCTAGTTACGGCAACGCTTTGCCGAGTCAGCCTTTAACGGCTGAGTTGCTTGCAGAAAGAACTCTGGAAGGTCTTCTTGCAGATCACCCAGGAGAGCTGGTCAAGACCGGTAGTCCGCATGTGGTAAGATTTACCATTATATATTAATACTAATTTTCCAACCAGAAACGATTTTTTGATACATCTAGTTTTTTTTACTTTCGTTTTATTTAGAAGAATTACATGTTCGATTGTGAAACATTTTACTACCGTTAATAAATAAGGTACTCGTAACAACCAACGTTTTAGGAATTTATTTAAATTTTCTTTCACTAGAAATAGGATACAATTTTTTTCATTCCATCTCTTGGACGCTTAAGCTTTCATTTACCGATACCGATATACTAGTAATAAAAATTCTGCATTTGTAATGAAATATAAGTTGCCATAGATAAATTGATGTTCATTCTTCCAAAAAGGTACCTACTTGAGAAAGATTTTTTGAAGAGATTTTGATTGTTTTTAAATGTAATATATGAATGTGTGATTCCGTAAAATGTTAAGAATAAATTGATTTATTATTTTCGTAAAAATAATAGTGAGGAAACTAATAGTAATTAAAATCACTATAAACAACTTAAATTTTACTCATAAGAATATTACAATTGGAACATATTTATAAGCTCTAAATATATTTCTTCAGGTATGCACAGTATTGCCACCGCACTGGCGATCAAACAAGACACTACCAGTCGCATTCAAAGTGGTCGCTCTCGGTGAAGTCGGTGACGGCACACTGGTCACAGTACGAGCTGGTAACGATGAGAACTGCTCCGCTGAACTTAGAAACTGTACTGCAGTTATGAAGAACCAAGTAGCCAAGTTTAATGACTTGAGGTTCGTCGGGAGAAGTGGTAGAGGTATGTTAGCATTAGTTTTTTTTCATTTCATACACACAAGTATTGTGTCTTTATTGATGACAAATTATTTTGTCCGATGATTTAATCGAATCGATATTAAATAGTAGCATATATTCAAATAAATACGGTCAAATGATAGCATGCTATTATGACTTTTTTATCATTTCTTCTGTGGTGGAAACCAACACCGCACCTTATATAAATTGTTTCGAAACTATAACTATCGCGTAGTCAGTCACATATGTACTATGTGCCAGCTATACTAAAACAATTGATTTTTTTTCTCTTATAAATATGTACAGTATACTATTACAATAACTATATCTTATACGTACATACATAGCTTCACGCTGTATCCCAGGATGCAGGGTAAGCAGAGGGAACCTAGTGTTAAGGCACTCCGTTCCCCACTTTCCATTGAATTAGGGCATTGCGCGCTGAGTGGCGGAACTCAACGCCACGCTTTGCCTTGTTACCAAACCCAGGAAATGAAAAATTCCATTTCCTGGAGTGGGAATCGAACCCTCATCCTGTCTCGGTTACAGTCGCACGGTTGTATCTCTGAGCCACGACAGGTTTTTTTAGGTGGTTAAGTTATTTTATCGTTAATTATATCTTATAATATTCATAAATAAAAAATGAGACTCCACTATAGAAAAATACAAAAAATGCAGGTATACCAACTAATTTAATTACAAAATTTAATTGCATAAAAGAAAACACACAGGATAGCCACTTAAGTAGTTTATAAAGTAATTGTGTATCAATGGTCAGAAACACTTCAAGTGTTAGACGGCGCAATATCGACTTATGCGGAAGGCAACTGACCGGGTTATTTTAAGGATTATACTTTAGTAATAATTTATATTTATACATTCTTATGTTATAAGATATCCTATCAAAGATATAAATGGGAGTCAAGTTCAATATTAAGAAAAAACGTGATTGTTGATTTGGTCGATAAAAGAATTGAGATATAAATAGGTGCCCAGTTCTATAGAACTCAAGATCGTTTTGAAATTTATTTATAGGTAAATAAATATGGACTAATTTACATACTAAGCTTAGGTACTTTTCACATAAGAATGAGTTATATCATAATAATAGTAATTCATTATAAAAATATTTTTATTTATTCATGTAACATTCATGTTCTTAACACGTAAATTATTGTTTTATATACTACGGTGACGCATCAAATAAAGATATACATATATAAGAGAAATATAAAGAACTAACGGCTGTCGTGGCGCAGAGGCACAAGCGTGCGAGTGTAAACGCGACAGGTTGTGGGTTCGATTCCCACTCCAGGAAATGTAAAATTTAGTATTTTCATTTCTTGGGTTTGGTAACAAGGCAAAGCGCGGCGTTGAGTTCCGCCACTCAACACTCAATGCCTCAATTCGGCGGAAAGTGGGAAACGGAATTGTTGAAAGAGAATGGAGTGTCTTAACACTAGGTTCTCTGGTTCCCTCTGCCTACCCTGCTATATGCGGGTTACTGCGTGAAGTTACAAAAAAAAATTAAATTTACCTATAAATTGATTATAATTGATAATTGTTGATTGTAAAGTTGAACTTGGCTGCCGCGCTGCCGTGTTCTTGACGAATGAGAGAGTTATGTCTCCGGTTAGAGTCGAGGAATTTATAAGAATTTTAAAAAAATATATTAAAAGTCAGTCGTCATAGTGCTCGATACAGAGTTGAAAGTAGAGATTTTCTTATGAATAATCTTGTCTTATCTAAACAGTTATAACTTAATTACTAATTCCTCAAACACTATAGGGCTCGTTATGCTAATGTTACTATAATATGATAGATAATCATTAATATAGACTCATAATTTCTACGCAGCTTTCTTGTTTTTCATTGCTATCGTATTGCTTACTGACAGTTAGAAGAAATAAAACGAAATAAAAAATGTTGCACAGGTATAACCTTTAGCAAGGTCTCAATTTTCATAAGTCAAACACCTAGTACTGTTATATAGTATGAACATCTTTTTACAAATAAATTTCTTATAAATCTATACTGTTATTTATTACACGATTTTTCTCATCCCCTACAAAAAATCCATACGCAAAACACATTCAATATTTCATGAATTTAGTTGAAAACATATATCTGAATGTTTACGATAATGCAGACGTCTACTCATAAAAAAAGCGCCCTCCCTTGAGTGCGTACTCAAAACAAAGCAGCGCCTCTGCTTTTGAATATTTCAACAGGTCTTCTCTTTGTTGAATATTAAGTCAATGGGGGTAATTGATCTGTTAAGACTACTACATTAGGATGTACAATGCTTTAAGCTAGAATGTTAAAAGCATATTGCGAATATCACGGGTTTAAATTTTACTGGTTATTAGTTTTATTGCGACCAATTTATAATAGTAAAAAATATTTATTATTTAAATCTTTATAAATTTAATAATTTTTTTTTATTAAAATGGTGAAGTGTAATATATAAAGTTGTTAATGCTCAAAAAATAAACATAAGTTTCATTCTTAGTAAACCAAATTATTATATTAAAATTTTGAATGAACTCGAACTGAGTCATTGTCCTTGTGGATAACAATGTCGACGACACGTCGAACAATTCTATAAGCAACTACACTATAAAAAATCATTTTGCCAACATTGTCTGCATAAAGACTTTGTTTTAGCTTCACGCTGTGTCCCGCATATAGCAGGATATGCAGAGGAATATGAAAACCTAGTGTTAAGACTCTCCGTTCCCTATTTCGCCGAATTGAGGCAATGCGTGCTTCAAATTTAAACTCAATGTTATAAAAATAATTTTAAAGAATATCAAAATATTTATATAAATTTGAATCATTTTGTAAATATTTAAAAAAAAATAATGGGATACTTAGTCAATCGTCAGCATGCATGAGTGTATAAAGGAAAGCAAGCGTAACATCGTTACTGTTATATGTGTGATAGACCAGAAACTAATCGCCAGTTTAACTTAATACGCACTTAGGTTTAACCGACTTAAGTCTAGTACTTAGACAGACGTCGCACTTATAGAACTTCGCAATTACGGATCTTCTTACCGAATGAAAATGATACTCGATACTTAACCCTTTGTTGGTTTACAAAACCACACTCTTGTAAGACGGTATTTGTTTTACCGCATATATTATTTTTATGATATGTAGTTCTATTCTTTTAAAATATTTCCTATTTAGATATTGGAACGTTCTTTGGCTGAATTAATTTAAATCGTATTAGAAATCTTTTGAAACCTTCTCCAAATGTCCCCAATTTGTCTTATATTTTATTATAATTCACGATTTCTGTTAAGCTACAGCCTTAATGATTTTAAATTACAAGTGTATTTATTATGTTTTGTCATTAATCTTTCATTTAAATTTCTTGGTTATAGACGAACAGAATTAAAATATATGATATATAACCTTCCATATTCTAACATCACGTTTGTACTGTAGTAATTACTTAAAAGCGGAAGAAATATTTTCATTTAGAGGTTGAAATTAAATACAACATGACATGAAACATGATTGTCATCGGTTAATATGTAAGTTTAATATATGTATTCAGAAAATTTCAACTTGTCTACAACTAAGTAGCATATGCGCGAAGAGATACAGATACAGAGGGAGGCACCGCGGAACTATTCCCATCCAATATTCAAACAAACAGAGGCATATAAAACTTACATGTTTAGGGGTCGAATGGAACATCAAACTGTAAACTCCGGCTCATATTCAAATAGGGGGTTAACGAAGTGAGATAAAGGAATCCAGTGAAGGAAACTTGCAAGTTGTTTCGCCATATTTCTTGTTTTATGTTTATATATTTAGTTTTCAAAATTTGTACATATTTTAAGCTGTTATTTATCTATAACAAGATTTTGTAATTTATTTTCGGTTTTACGCGTAACGCCTAAACATTATTTTCAAAGTAGGGTACGTACCACGTAACCAATGGGAAACCAAAACGAATTTCTTTAGTCTAAAACAAACAGGGGTGACTCATTAACATTTCCTTAAACAAACAAAAGCTTTTGGCCAGCGAGTGTACAAAAAACCAATATAGCTCTAAACGGGAAAGTGGAAAAGAAGTTAAGAGGTGTCTATTTGTCACGTTCCTTCGTGAATAACGCTCTGCTTTCCAATTAAGGGTAAGCGCTCTCTTTGTTTATCTTAAATGCGAGAAAATCTCACTCAAATTATCGAGCTAAAGGACCAAGGGGAGATCGCCTGTTGTTACGACTTAGTATAAAAAGTAGCGTGATGCTGACGGACTGGGTGCGGGGAATTTTTAATAAGCGAAAAATTTAATGAGGGCCCCAATAATTTTTTCGTCGGTTTTAGCGCGTCAGCTATATTTAAAACCTAAGGGAATCATCGCTATTTAAGAAGATTTTTGTTTCATTTTAATATTGCTAAAAAGTTTTTTTACCTATTTATATTAGCTAAATTATTTTACTACTATTTTTGGCTCTATGGTGCAGTAGTTCAGATGGCGGTTGTGGATTGGTATTCGAATGAAAGGCTTGTTTATTTCTAGTACATATTCATATATGCAGTATTTAATAACTATAAAGTAAAATTCCTTATTTAAGTCTTAACGAGCCTATCAAGTATTTTTAAATTATTAACCCCGACTAACTAAACAAAAACTTATTAAAAAAAAAAAACTAATTCTAGTCGTAACTTGCATTTATTATGTTTTTACAATAAGAACTATTTGCTGCACCAATAGTCAAGGCGACATTGCTAATCGATTGACTGAGTATACGTTAAACGAGGACACTTGTATGCTAGCAGGAATTATTTAATTGGTTTGCTGCTATGTAATGGGAAAAACAAAAACATAAATGTGGAAATGGGAGTCAAGTTCAACATTACGAGTATACGCGGTTGTTGACCTCACCGATTAAAAAAATTGGTATTCACATGGGTGCCAACTTAGCAGAACTTGATCTCCTTGAAGTCATAAATTATTATAACTCAGAAATCAAACTTCCTAACCTTCACTTTATATAAATGAAAATAAATTGAAGCTTAGAGTTTGACTTCTAGCCAAGTCAACACACAACCCAGTTGAACATTAAAATAATGGCAATGAAAAATAAAAATGTCTTTATATATTTTTATCTATCTTAGATACATTGTCTTACGCTCTATGTGGTTTTTATCATAGTTTTCTAAAGATGTTTTCATAGTAAAAATTAGCCAAGTCAAAATATAAAAAAATAAACTTCAGACTTTTTATTTTATGTTGTTTTTACGCCATTGTCATAATTATTTCCTATTCTCAGATTTAGAATATATTTAACTTGTACCAAAAGTACCCGTTTCGTCCTTATTATGTCTCCCTCGCAATAAACGAACAATTTACTGCGTCAGTAGTCAAGGACATCTGCTAATCGATTGATTGAAATTCCTTCGAACCGTCGACTTAAAATATTTAGAGTATGGTGTATGTTTATAAATATGTGTACGTATATATTTATGGTATATTTGCTTGTGAAAATTACATTTTGACATCCGATATTAAACCATAGACATTTGTTTATACCATAGATATATAAATTTGCTAAAAAAATATCATGCAACACAGGAAATACTTTAATTAATAAATATGAAATCAATCGTATATATTTTTTAACTCCTCTGTCATGCTTTTGCGGGATGAGTGAAGATCATTTAGTAATTTACATATTTATTTTTTAGTTTCACGCTGTATCCCGCAGCATAGCAGGGTATGCAGAGGGAACCAGAGAACCTAGTGTTAAGACACTCCGTTCTTTTTTTTAACATTTCCGTTCCTCACTTTTCGCCGAATTGAGGCATTGCGTACCAAGTGGCGGAACCCAACGCCGCGCTTTGCCTTGTTACCAGAGCGACGAAATGAAATTAATAAATATTTATAACATATAATATTTAAAATTTTCATTTCCTGGAGTGGAAATCGAACCAACATCCTGTCGCGTCGCACACTTGTGCCTCTGCGCCACGACTGATCCCAATAATTTACATATAAATGCAATCCCTTTTCACTTAATCAAAGTCGTTACTTTATATAATTTATCTGCTTACATTTGAAGAATGCACTCTTAAAACTAATATTTTGTTGAGTTGGATTTGAACCTCTTCCTGTGGTATGGTGGTACACATTGAACGATGTTACACATAGTTAAAACGATGCAATGCCACTGCATATGAACTTGAAGTTTTTTTAATTGGTGGGCCATAATATTCACTTGACCTGTTTACCTTATAATCGTATATATTCTCTTTTGTTTTTTCTTTTATCTCTCTTATGAGATTTTAATTTTACTTTCGTGGAGGCAGAAGCTGCCTTATTAATAGATTATAAGTACTTATGTTATAATAGCCAATCATTCAAAGTGTCTTTAACTTCAACTAC
This sequence comes from Philaethria dido, assembly GCA_033558755.1. Taxonomy (NCBI): domain Eukaryota; kingdom Metazoa; phylum Arthropoda; class Insecta; order Lepidoptera; family Nymphalidae; genus Philaethria; species Philaethria dido. Next base: position 225,438 of record JAKGSA010000476.1, read on the forward strand.
GTAAATTATTAGCTTCGTGTTATTTTATAGTATCTACTAGCTTTCCGCCCGCGGCTTCGCCCGCGTGGAATTCGGTTATATCGCGCGACGTGTAAGGAGTAGCCTATAGTCTTTCCCAAGGTCTAGAAAAAAAAAATATAAAAAATAAAAATATTTTTTTTGCGATAATAAAAAAATATCCTATGTCCTTTCCCGAGTTCAGTTCTACCTTCATACCGAATTTCATCAAAATCGGTTCATTGGCTTACGCTTGAAAGCGTAACAGACAGACAGAGTTACTTTCGTATTTATAATATAAGTAAGGATATAGTATTTCTTTGTATTTATATTATAGTATCCATCTAGTTATTATAAAAAACCTAGCATACAAAATAATAGGTTACTACGTAACCTTTTTTAAACCTTCATATGTAAACTTAAAACTTGCTCACTATTGTTCACAGTTGTCTAGAAGAGGCTTGTTAGTCAAACATCGTTGGTAAAACGACACAATAGGCGCCAGCCCCCCAGGTGGGAAATTATTTTTGTATGGCAGCGTAAAAAGATCTCTGCCTCACCTTTCGTTATTAACTCGAGATCCCCTTTGATGCACTGCCTGGTTACCCTAATATCTAATGGTTTTAAATTTGCCTTGTTATTATGGTATGCGGCGTGTTATTTGGGATATGAATTAGCTAATATATTTTATAATTAAGTATTGTGGTAGGAATTAAATTAAATACGTATATATGTGTAGGTACAGGAATATTTGTTAATCATTTAGTTATTAGTCAAAGACAGATATTTGGGTCAATGGTTCGAAGAGAACATGTTCAACTTCACATAATCATAGGCGAGATTTAACGTGAAGGCTTTATGAAAAAGAAAATAACCTATTATTTTCTAAAATTATCTTAAGATCACCTCATTATAAGAACAAAATAGAGGTAAAAAATATCAACATACATACATAGCTTCACGCTGTATCCCGAATATAGCAAGGTAAGCAGTGGGAACCTAGTGTTAAGACACTTTGTTCCCCACTTTCCGCCGAATTGAGGCATTGCGTGCTGAGTGGCGGAACTCAACCCCGTGCTTTGCTTTATTACCAAACCCAGGAAATTAAAAATGCCATTTCCTGGAGTGGGGATCGAACCCACAACTTGTCGCGTTTACAGTCGCACGCTTGTGCCTCTGCACCACGACAGGCGTTGGAAAAATATAAAAAAATAACAAAATATAAATCGGTTGTAGAGTGCAGTGTAGAGTACTAAATATTATGTGGCACTTAAGTATAACAATGAAACAAGTAACCATTGATCTTAAAAAAAAAACTTTAACTATCTTTAAAAAATGTGTAATTTTTTAATGTAAAATATACAATTATTCTTTTTAGCTCTTTTCAATGTAATTTAGTAAAAAGTTAAAGATAAGCTTTATCGGTAAATGCTAAGTTACCCCACATAAAAAGGGCATTTATTTCAATTTTTATTAATTTAAACGAGACGCTGCTTAATGGAAGAAATTCATAAGCACGGTGATGAGAGAAAGTGAAGGTTTGTTACGGAGGGTTCTCTATACCAGAGAGGGAGGTCAGATTTCTTTTGCCCGTCTTTTGCAAGTTCTCTTTTCCGTTTTTAATTATTGAACCACTCATTCCTAATTATTATTATTAGCGCTAGGGAGTGGTGAAAATTGAGGGTCTCGGAGTAATATTGACCGCTCGGCTTGAGGTGCGTCGAGGGAGGTTTTTTAATTGTACACGCTTTTGACTTTACTCTTGTTCTTTTGAGACGCTTCAATAAACTCGAATTTTACGGTGTCTCGCTTGTAGACGTTCTTTTATTACTGGGGTTCGTTATTTGTTCTATTTATGTTAAAAATTTTAATTTTCTTTTTAAATACAGACTAAAGCAATGTAAAACAATTTAATCTTATAATTTATTAGTAAATCGTATGTATCAATCAATTAATTAATCTAGTGTACACAAGTTGCGCAAAGGTAATGTTGAACGTGCACACCTGAGGGTATACTTTCCGCAGCCAATCCGCTAATGTCCCTAAGCGTATCGGTCCGCATTAGGCCCAAGTATTTTATATCCAAATTGCTGCTCTCTAAGCTGAAAATCCCCAGTAAGCCATGAAACCGAGATCAAAGGAGCTCCGTACCATTACGATTGTGGCTCATTTTTTATTTAGCCGCCGGAGAACTCTTATCTTAACGCCCCCGCCTACTTTATGACGTTATAAAGCTGATTTTTAATCTAACGGTGCGGGAAAATTGCATCTTCTATTGAATTCCAATCTGACTGTGTTTTTTATTTTTTTTAAAGTTAATTATGTTCTAGCATAGGTTAATGATTTTACAACATTTATAATAAATGAACCAATTCTAGCTGATATATAATCCTATTTATTAATTGTTGAAGAAATTCTGTTTGAATTTTACTATTATATTGTAAGTATATTTCAATCAAGACAACCTCTTGTTAGTTGTTATATGTGTAAAAATCTTTTCGGGTTAAACTATACAAGCATTATAGTATTTTAAAATAATTAACGGTCAATTTTTTCATATTTTTTTTGCGTTTTACTTATTATGTATGACATGACAGACATTGGTATATCAATAGGTAAATTTCATTATTTACAATTTTTTCTAGCTTTAGATACTTTCCCGCGTAGCAGGGTAGTAAGAGAGAACCTAGAGTCAAGATACTTCGTTCTTCTCATAACAATTTAGATATTATCATATTCTCGAATGGGTATCGAATCCACAACCAATAGATTATTCGATTTACAGTCAGACATACCCTGTGCTACGCGATATGTGCACCACGATAGCCTCCATTTGCATGATTTTCCTACCTAAGGGTCTAAACACCCTAAAATCCAAAACAATTGATTTCCATACGGTTTTTTCACCCAAAACTCATGTAACTTAGTGTAGATGAAAGGTCTAAAATAAAAGAATAAATATGCTAATATCAAATATTTAATATGTATCCATCGTGTATTTGCTTTAAACATATTCGATTTGGAGCGTTGTAACATGCAAACATATTTTTATGAAGAGTAGCGCCCCTCGGGATCAATATCCGCAGTTTATGAAGTGTCGCACGTGCAGCCTGCAATATGTCCGCTGGGGAGACGAAAGTCTTTTTATGAATAACTTCAATGATTTATGAAGTGTACGCTTAACGCATTTTTCTTGCGCACTTTGATTCTTCTTTAAGTGAGAAATCAAATATTTTTGTAGGTATTTTTATTTGCCTTCAGGAAATTAATTTTTGTATTTAAGATATTAGGTTTTCGGTTAGAGCAGAGAAACGTGATGTTAAAAATATAAACTTAGTCATAATATACTGAAAGCCACGACGGCTGCGAGTACAGTCAAGTTCAACTTGCGACGCAGTAATACTGAACGTATAATATTGTATGAACCACTTCATCTTTCATAATTTGAAATCTATTTAACAGATAAGGATGCAAATTGGTTATGTACCAAAGTCTGTTAGATTAACTAGAATTGATTTAATTCATAGATAAAGTCTTAACGTTAGGGTTACTGAGAAGAAAACATCTAAAAATCGGTGTGTTATTTATTGACTGACTGTGCGTGTGTATACAAAATAAATATTCAAAAAATATAAAGAATAAATAAAGTTAGTTTTTGCTTATAACGTGAAAATGAAAATTATTTACTTATAAATAAATTTCATGATTATCTTCAAAACTTGGCACCTAATTGACTCAATTCTTTCTTCGACCAAGTTTACAATATATTCTTAATATAGAACTTAATTTCCAGTGGTTCTTAATAGAGAAAATCATACTAAGAATATGTAAACATGTGTACAGACATGTAAAGTGATAATGCCTGTCGTGACGTAGAGGCACATGCGTGCGACTGTGAACGCGACGGGTTGTGGGTTCGATTCCCACTCCAGGAAATGTAAAAGTTTAGTATTTCCATTTCCTGGGTTTGATAACAAGAAAAGTAACAAGTTTGACAAAGCGCGGCGTTGAGTTATGCCACTCAGCATGCAATCCATCAATTCGGCGGAAAGTGAGGAACGGATTGTCTCAACATTAGGTTCTCTGGTTCCCTCTGCCTACCCTGTTATATACGGAATACAACGTGAAGCTAAAAAAAGTTTCTAAACCAATACAAAAAAAACCACTTCAAATACTTATTTAGACTTCATCTATTCAGCTGCTACTGTGGATATATTTATTTATATTCATTAATTAAAATATAACAAACTTTGCTTGTTATGGATTTTTATAATATTTTACTGCCTTTCTTACGATTTTATATGATAAGAGGCTCAAATTTTATATTTATAAATAATATTAATTTTTTTGCCAGTTAATTCTTATACTGTTTCATATATTTTTGGAAAATCTCATTAGTACATAAGAAAACGTTAGCAAGTTCAGTTTTCCTACGAGAAGTATATAGGTGTGAGGAAAAAATAATATTGTTGGTGCTTTGAGCACGTATTTTTCCTTAGCAGGAAATAGTAGGCGCTCTTTGCGGATTGAGTGTCAGTTTTAGAACTAATAATGCCTAAAGTGTAGGTTCGATTTGCATGAATAGGGAGTTGTGGTAAAATTTTATTATACATTCAATAATTTTGCTTGGTTTATACCTAAGATTTGGATAGTCTCAGATATTCAATGATTTCTGCATTTTATTTTAAAAATATGTACGGGAGAGTTAGTCTTTCCCATGTTTATAAATACAAATTTCTTTAAGGCAGTATCTATGTAATAGGTAAAGGACTTAGTGGTCTTATATTTTCTACCTAATAGCTTTATTTAGTTTGTCGAAGAATACATATGTTACCAAATTACTTTAGTAGGTACGTTATATCAGTGCGTGTAACAAGGCGAAAGGCACGTTTACGCTCGCCAAGAAACCAAAAGAAACTTGTTTCAGTCTTTGGCTCTTAGCCAGATGTTATGCTTACTTTTGTTTGTCATAGTAGCTTGCCAGTTTCTTTTTCATTCATCACGTAAAACACAAATGCACCTCTTAAGTGACAGTTTACTCAAAGTCAAGGAAATATTTGTTAATCTTTATATTTTATCCTTAGAAACTTGGAAGAATTATGGAACGAGTGTTACGTCGTATTATGATAAATCCTTACTAATATTATATATGCGAAAGTAACTCTGTCTGTCTGTCTGTTACGCTTCCACGCCTAAACTACTGAACTGATTTTGATGAAATTCGGTATGAAGATAGAACTGAACTTGGGAAAGGACATAGGATACTTTTTATTGCGAAAAAAATAGTAGAAGGGATTGAAAGGGGATGAAAGTTTGTATAAAAGTTCCTTATTGTCAAATATGAAACCATGTAAGATTGTTCAACTGTTTACAACTTTCACTCTTAACCCACTTAACCAATTTTGACAAATAGTCTAAACCTTGGGAAAGACTATAGGCTACTTCTTACCATGTCGCGCGATATAAGCGAATTACACGCGGGCAAAGCCGCGGGCGGAAAGCTAGTATTATATATTTCCCACGGTGAATCCATGGATTGCAAAGGTGTTTGTTCTGCATACGTATTATTACGAAAATTAGTCTATAAATATGGAATGAGAATCTTTTCCATTTATGAATACAACAAGTTATGTTTTCTAAATATGTTTAAACACACAAATCCATAGCAATAAGTTAAATTGGAATCAAGCGTGAATAGTATGTAATTACCGCAAACTTTACGTGCTGAATGAATGGCATAGTCAGTATCTGTTTACCGCTTATGAAGCCTAGATTGCGACCATGAATTTCACCAAAATTACCATTAGGTATGTGTCGATATGGCAGCGATTGTTCAAACGCTTGCTGCCGTGTTTGCGGCTGTTCTGCGGTGGATGTGTTACGATGGCAATTCCACTGCGTCAATGCTCCTGTTCTCTATACTTATTACCTTAATTTTGGGTACATAATTCATATCGCGGTATACATTTCTGCTTACATACAAATTCTGTCGTATTCAGCTGTTGTGTCGCAGCAATGGATGTACAGTAGATATTCCGGTTAGTCACCATTATGTTGATATCGTTTTATAGTTTCTAAACACTTGTTAAATGATTGGATACCACCGCATCGGCTGGGTTTCGTGTAGATCAGATGATACAAGTTTGTTTTGCCAAATCATTTATGTAGTCATTTTAGCTCCTTTTCTTAAGATAAGGTTGAGTCTGTTTCACCTTTTGCATTTTAAGAACGAAATTGATGCTAACATATGTACAATATTTACATATGTTTTTGTTGCAATGTTTTTAATACATTCATGATGTTTATTACAAATATAAATATAACAAATTAGTTACTAAATAAATTGTATTAACTTTTGCTTTACATCGGTCATGCGTAAATTTATTTTTATTTAAATTTAACCCTAATATTTGAAGTAAATTCAAAAGGCCTGATGGAACGCAGCGAGTGCCGGCACGTTCTTGTGACAATTTCTTACAAATCACCACAGACGTTTTGTTTTCTGGATTTTAAAAAGAAAATCAAGTAGTATTATAACTTTTATTATGCATATTTCTAAGTTATTATAAATACGTAATAAATGTAGGAGATAAGGAGACATATCACAATATAAAATATATTTTATTTAACCTTTTCCACAGGTAAATCGTTTACACTGACGATAATGCTAGCAACATCCCCGCCTCAAGTAGCGACGTATCAAAAAGCGATAAAAGTGACAGTGGATGGACCTAGAGAACCACGATCGAAAACGAGGCACCATGGATTCCATCCTTTCCATTTTGGACCACGATTTGCTCCAGATCCCCTGATGGGTTCACTACCATTTAAATTATCAGGTAAGTGTTTTTTAAAGCAGCTTTACGATTAGCAGGATAGTCAGAGAGGAGTGTCAAATAGAGAACGCTGTGACTGAATTTCAAACACTGTGTATTTCGTCGCGGAACTTCAAGTGGCGCTTTGTCTTACCAGTATGAAGAAATGTGCATTAGAGAGGGAATTGAACCCATAATCACTTGTGTTAACAGGCAGACGCTGTACTATATAGATAAATATTAAAATGCTATATATTTTTTCGTCAATTACCTGTTTGTATCGCGTTTTTCTCGTACTTTGCAGGGAAGATAAAAATAACCTAGATAAGTCACTTTATTTTCAATTTTATTTTTATTCAATACTGTATACTACTGAAACTTAGGTTAGATCAGCTAGACATATAATATAATATAATAGAGTCATAAGATTTATCTTTTTTTTATATCAAATTTTTATACCATCTAAGATATTTCAAAAAACAAACAACATATGAAAATGATATAACGGTGAATAACTAATAACTTTGAGGGCTCTCAACAGGAGCCGAATTCTGTTGGATATTAAATTGTCACCGACCGTTGTCACTCGAGTCCGACGCCTCAAAAGGGTATTTCATTTGGCCCAAAAGTTCCGCGCTGCTATTAATTATCTACTTCCTTAACCCTCTTTTGACACCTGTAAGAAACAGACGTTATAAATAAATATGCTCAGTGATATGACTGAGGGTATCGTGGCGTTGTAAAGACTGACTAAACGCGATGATTGTAGGTTCTATTCACATGTCACACTCGCAAGATTGGTTATACTTAAATTGTATAACCATTTATTTCCTTACTCTAGTAAGATAAATCGCGGTGTTGAGTGCCACACGATTTATGAATTCAGGTGGAAAATGGAGAACAGAGTATCTTGACACTAAATTCTCTCTGACTATTCCGCTATATGGTAAAAAAACATGTTCTTTAGTGATATGTTTTTTAATATTCAGAAAAGCCCACACGGCAAGTATCTTGTATAATGTGATGATCGTATGTTAAAATGTTTTGAAAAGAAATATTTATACTCACAATATGGGTATTTCTTTTGGTCTGACAAAAAAAAATCTTAGCAGTATTCAGTTAGTGCGGACTGTGATTTCATGCTTACTTAGTAAAATTCTGATTATTCTGGAAGATAAAAAAATATATATTTCTTGATAATTTATTTAAAAAAGAAAAGAAAAATAATATGTCACAGTTATATTATAAAAAATGTCAATGTGAAATCTTTAATCGACCTATCCATTAGGGATCCGTATTATTTTGAACTCCATTCGTCGCCTAGCGTCCACGTTGCCTAGCATTCCCCTTTTCGCACCTTCTATATAACTTTATTACGTTCTTAGTAAATATTTATATATAAAATGACAATATTAAACTGTGTTTTGGTAGCAAATATAACTTTTCTGTTTTAATTACTTATAAGCTTGTTTCTGAAAATACTGACTTATTACCAAAAAAACTAATTACACTACTTAGAAAATGTCATTATTATGTCAAAATTGTATTTCTAACTTAGTCTTAATAATGAAATATTATTATTTATGGGACACATTTTGATGATTTTATCTGAAATGAGAAAAAACTTTTTTTAACTTCACACTGTAACCCGTATATAGCAGGGTAGGCAGAGGGAACCAGAGAACCTAGTGTTAAGACACTCCATTCTCTTTCAACAATTCCGTTCCCCACTTTCCGCCGAATTGAGGCATTGCGTGTTGAGTGGCGGAACTCAACGCCGCGCTTTGCCTTGTTACCAAACCCAAGAAATGGGAATCAAACTCACAACCTGTCGCCTTAACAGTAGCACCCTTGTGCCTCTTCGCCACGACAGGCGTTAAAATGAGAAAAAACATTTATATTAATATTAATAAGTTGGTATTTATTATCTATAAATTAGAAATAAGATTTTATTTATACGTTCTATTTCAGTAATTATTACAAAATGTGTAGTATGTTATACCTATTTGTAGTTAAACTTGGAAGCTTTTAATGGAATTATCAATACAATAAATTGTTTGGTGGTAGGAGGTTCGTCCTCCGTCTGGCTCGCGACCACTATCATGTCAAAGACGAACCGCCAAATATCTTATGATGTGTTCCGGTTCGATGGCATGTAAGCCAGGTTTTCCCCTTTCCCACCCATCCTTTCCCCAAAATGTGGTGGTTCCGATAGCGGACTACTACGTTATCCTCCCTTTCCATCTGTATCCTCTAGGTTGGCAACGCATCTAGTACATCTCTTGTGTTGTAGATGTTCATGGGCGAAGGTAACCACTTACCATCAGGCGGTCCTTCTGCTCGTTTGCCATCCGGTATCCATAAAAAAAAAAAAAAAAAAACAATAAATATTTTCTCTTGAGGTCTAAACTATTATAGTATACAATATTAAATCGAGTTATACCACATCTTAACATACTAGCAACATATAGTAAATATAAATAACCAACAAAACTTACTTGAAATTTCCTCACGCAAGACTAAACTTTCCTTAACACAATCTATAGGTGTGGGGTGTTGTCACCTTCATTGTATCGGGAATAGTGTAGAAGCTACGCTGAGGAAACCTCGTTAGGGCGGGCGTCAAAGGCCCTTAACTCAATTATACACCTTACTCTCTTATGTGCTTCGCAAAGATACAAGAATTATAAAGCATAGGAAAACGTTAAATGAATATGTTAAATTTTTGTAATATTATGGTAACCTTTTGTTTTTGCTCGTCCCCTTTGTATTACTGGCTGTTGCAATAACGAACTAGGTATGAATTTATGAAATTAAAGGTTTTTAGCTATAGTTGATAATATATTCTATATTATCTATAATTGTACTTATATGTAGGTAGGTACTTACTTGATTTCTAGGCTGGTAATATTGGTTTTAAATAAACGAGTATATTTTCCAAGATATCAAGTGATCTGGAAACAGTTTTGACTTAAAACAGTATTTGTCACTACATTATTTTAAGTAGTGAAGCTTGCAGACAAATATTTCGCTGCCCTGCACCAATAACCCTTCCGAAATCATGATAAATTATCCACACTCACGTTTACGCACGGAGCTCTTTCTTGACGCGGAGCTACGAAAATATGGATAATACAATATTTAAGTAATTGTTGAAATTATAATTATTTGAAATTAGGTATATGATTGTAGGTTTTTTGTCGAAATCGTGTATTTAATATTGTTATTATTTTTATTCATTTTTATTCCTTGTTTTTGGATGATTGGTATGGTATTGGTATGAGACATCTGAATTGTGCACAAAAAATAATTAGGATAATCTGATTTATTTGTCGATTTAAGAAAACTTTAATATTTAAGCTCGCTTATATATAACATTAATATTGTAGGAATCATCATTTATTATCATTTAATATTGTAGGAATATACGCTCTGTTATATGTCTTAAGTAACAAATAGATAAATTAATAAGTATCATGATTTTAGTCAGAGAGTGTTACTCAATGTCACTATTTAGATTAATCAGAATTTATTAATACTAATTGAAACTGTTGTAAAATTCTACGTATTATAATAATAACGAAAAGGGATTTTTCAATTGTCAAAAAGTTACTAGGAATGTCAAATTTAAAATTTTCGAACTTTCTCTGCACATAAGCCGAGTGTCAGTTGGTATATCATCTTTTCTCAACAAACTTGTTTAGAAAATAATTTATAACTACTCTTGAACGAGAGATAAACAACTCATATACGAGTACGTTTAGTACATCCACGAGTTTCGCGTCACATCGCCGTGTGAGCGCCACTTAAAGTCGCAGCCTTCGCATTATTAATGAGGGAGCCTTAGAGAAAATTAAATATAGCATTAGGCCCGGAAGCCCGGGATTGAGGGGGGAAGGGGGGAAGAAAGAGCAGGGGCATAACCCTTCCGCCCACCGCGCGACAATGCGGGTGCATAATTACGCATTTGTAAATTTTAAATGTCCCACCCACCTCATACAGCCTTTTGTAGCGTGATTCGCGCTTTTACCAAGCCTTTAAACGCTTTGAAATGAATTCACATGATGATGATGCGAGCTCGATTAACTCTAAATGCGAACAATTTTCAGTATATACTACTTACTGATGTATAATGTACGTGAAATTTTTTAAATTACTCAATTTCAAGTGGTACAACCATACAGGTAATGTAAAATTCAAGCTATAAAACCTTTTTCATGTGTAATCATATTCGTGATTGTCATAAAAAGTTTACAATAAAATCTATTTATTATATAAACTTATTTCTAATAAATATATGAATTTGATGATAATAATTAATGACAATAGAAAATAAACAATTCAACCATCTAACCTTGTCATTTGACACAGAAAGGTTAATTAAGCTAAACAAAAAGGGGTTAAACAAAATCAATAAAGGCAAATTCATTAAGTGCTAAGCAGATTGAAATCCAACATGGCGCGCAAGATGGCGGCGGGTTAAGGCGCGTTGACAAAGCGGCGTCGTTAGTTCGCGAGCCCTCTTATTAACCTTATGATGTACGGGAGGCATCTGTCTTGGCTAACGTTAGCATCCCATGGTTTTACTTAAACTACACTATAAATTGGCATATTTTTGTGCTTCCAACACGGGCAACAAAAGGTTGCAGGGGTTTAAGCTTTAGCTTTAGTATCTTCTGTATTAAGTAGGTATTATAAATGGAGAAATTGACTATGATCTACGTGATTAGTTAAGAGATTAAAGTAACGACCAACAGACTGATAAAAATAATAAATAAAAAAAAGTTTGTTGCACTCTGATTTAATTGTCATAAAATCACTACTTTATTTCAAAACAATGACCTTAG
>JAKGSA010000476.1:237221-293562 GCA_033558755.1 Philaethria dido
TTGTAGATGCGTTGCCAACCTAGAGGATACAGATGGAAGGGGAGGACAATGTAGTAGTCCGCTATCGGAACCACTACATTTTGGGGAAAGGATGGGTGGGATACGGGAAAACCTGGCTTACATGCCATCGAACCGGAACACATCATAAGATATTTGGCGGTTCGTCTGTGACATGATAGTGGTCGCGAGCCAGACGGAGGACGAACCTCCTACCACCAAACAAAACTTATGTTTGTCTTATAAGAGTTTTAAAGCAATAAATTTATACTTTGTGAAGCAGTTGGGTAATTTTTAACTATACATACTATAATCTTGTAGGTTTATTCTTCTCTCAGAAAATCTCTATTCTGGTTCTACAAAATGAGGCGTCACGGTATTAGAATCCGCGACCCAATAAAAAATATCACTAAATAGATGGATGCTAGAAGAGGAAATGATCAATTATATCTCTCCTCCTAGCAATACTTGCATAAGTCGGATATACGTGATGTTATGTGTAGTAATTTATAATTTAAATATAATATTACAAAGTGTCTTCACGCTTTATTCCACATAGAAGGGTAGTCTGAGAGAACCTAGTGCCAAGGCACTGCGTTCGAGATATTGTATTCTAAGTAACGGAACACAACGCCGCCCTTTGTCTTTCCAGAGAATTAATGAATAAATTTAAAAAATGTTTTGAGTGGGAATCGAACCCAGACCCAATCGTGCTTACAATCAGACGATGACCTATAAGATTATAAAGTACTTGCAATATTACTTTAAATTGAAAATGTATTATTAAATAAATTTCAAATACAAGCGTAGCCTAAAATATTTTGTAATGTGTCAATGGATTTAAATAGCACAATTAACTAATATTGTGCTATTATGACCCGCATCATAATATGTTGGTTTTAGGTGGTTAGGAATATAATTAAACAGAATATATATCAGCTTTACAAACAATTACACCCCGAACCTTTGATTATGCAATTTATTTTTTGTTTTTACGCATTTCCTATATTTTTTTGTGTGTTTTTATAAGCGCTACAGACTTTATACGTCTGTCTTTTTTGAAGTTTTCTTAATTATTACTTTATTTAATTTCCCATTATATATGAACATATGAATTTTGAGGTATACGAGTATTTTGACACCACATTATGTCAAATTAAGCCCAGAAAACGAAAATATATTAAATTTAAATGATAAAATAAGATTTGAAATTATATCTTTAGACCAGTTAATCATTCACAACATTATAATAATAAATATTAAAAGCTAAATGAAACAAAGTTAAACAAAGTTTAATTTATTGATTGTCAATCAGCTTCCTAAAAATATTTATTACAAAATGATCTTATACGGATATAAATTAAAAGTCGTATATAAGAGAAATATACATATATTATACGTTAAAATAAGGATTTAGTATATACTATAGACCTTCCGAGTCCAGAGAAAGGGAAATCCATCAAGTAATGACACGGTTTGAAGAGATGTAAAATAATTACTTAAAAGTGTTCTGCCCAACCCTTTCTAAATACCACTGAGGGTTTCAGTCGTTAAAAATTCCCCTAATCCCGGGACATCGGAATCACACTAAAAACGATAATACTTTTATCCGGGTAATCCGAGTCGTCTTCGCGGATTAGCGATGGAGGAAACGGCAGGAAAAATGCAAGAGGCAATCTAGAAAATGGCATTAAAATGTTTTGGTTCAACCCTCTCGCGTCGCGGCTATTTTTCAAACTGAAAAAATCCCTTCGAAAGGAGTAATGTAGCGGACCGGCACGTCTTCGGAGGCGCTCGGGACGCACTGTGATGCGAAGGAGAGGTCTTGATAATTATTTGTATTTGAGATTTTTAATTTTATTAAGGTTATTTTTATTGGAGATTTACTTATCTGCTCCCGCTATATAAAATAGTGGACTATTAAAGTAATTGTTCCTGTTTCTTTTTCAACTTCATGTTCTGTTGTTGGTGAAATATGGCATATCCTCACCACTAATCATTATTATTTTCTTTCCTTCCGTTATACATGTTTTTGGTGTTGGAAAATCAAAATTAAAAAAAGAAATACTACTTAAACTTGCTTATAGATTAAATTTCAGTACCAATGTATGTTTTTAAAAATAGTTATCTAGTTACAAACCTGAAATATATGTACGTACATGTAATCCTACGGTATTATCCCGAGCTTTTCTAATTTTCTCGTTCTTTCTAATGAATAATGATAAAATCATCATTAAAATTTTATCATTTTTTATTAAGCTTATGGTATGTTTAGAATAAATTCATCTTACAAAAAGATAAATAAATATCATGGAGCATTTCATTTTTAGTCAATAATATTCAATATTTCAACATTTTTAGTCAATAGTAAATTCACAGCGATTAAGTATTATTTATTTTGCATTTACTATCGTATATGAGTGATTGTGCTATACGCCGATTACACACAGTAAACACAAAGCCAAGAATTCCAGCATTTTTAACGAATGCAAATGGTCTGGAGCTACCCTTTCTTCTGCAACTTTGAACAGCGAATACAAAATGAAACAATGCCCTTTAGTTTTAGATTTAGATATGTTTATACTTTACATAGCATGTTTGCATATTTATACGGATTTAAATGTTAATTCTTTCAAACATTCTCGTATTTATTATATAAATATTTAATGATGGCGTTTTGGGTTATTTGAGGCTATTGTAGTTAGTATGATTGTGTATCATAGAATGAAATTTTAGATTATTATTCAGCTTCATGCTTTAACATATAGCGTTTTCTGTCGAGGAAGGTCAAAAAAAATAGTCTTAACCTTTTGTCGGAAATCGAGACCATTCGTTTTGAGTGACGAAACTCAACGCCGTGTTTTGTCTTATCTTATAATATTATAATTTTTCTTAGTGAAAATCGACTCCAAAATGGCGCCGCGACGTTCTCAAAATATTGAGATATTTCTAGTTTTTTAGTCTGGGTTTATATAAGGCGTTGCATTTTGTTACGTCTACGCGCATTGTCCTTAAAACTTTGTGTCACAAAAAGACATCTTAACTCCATCTACCTACGTGTGGATAGTGGATACGTTATCGATGAATTCTTCTATTATTTGAAAGCTTATGAAACCTTGACGTGTATTTATATACAAATAATCCAACAATATTATTAGTTACGAACAATTTAAAATTTCAATTAAAAAAAATATAATTTTCTTAAAAAATTATAAGGTATATATCGTAGGTTCAAAATTCTTATTTTCAATAATGAAATAAATATTCCGTTCCGCTATCTCAAATGGCAATTTGACTAACGACATGCTTTTACAATGTTTTAAAATTCCATTCAATCCGTTCGGAGATTCGATATCTCAAACCGTTATCGTAAAAGCTATTCAGCTTTGAGGCATGATTAAGCCGGTAATCCTCAAAAAGCGGCTTTTGTCTAATTGCACTCAACTCATGAGGCACTACCTACTGTTACTACCTATAAAGGCTAAGCGGTCGGATTCAAAATAATGTGTTTTACATTTTCGTTGCGACGGTATCAACGACATAAAACGGCCTGTAATTTATTCTATTGCTGAAAGGGTTGGGATGGCTGGGTGGGAATTACCCAAGGTGGGTGCTAAAGGGTTAAGCCGAATATACGGGGTCGCGCCGGCGAACTTTGTTAATTTATGCGCTTAAAAATGTCAACTGAAAATTATGACGCCGAAACACATTTCCTATTTCATTAATGTGTTTATGGTGATATGCTTTGTTTCATATGTAACGAGGAAAAGCAAAAAAAAATGGAGCTACCGTAATTAACAATGGACGGTAATGTGCGCAAATAGTCCGTAATTCACTTCAATTCTTTAAGGGGCTGACATATAATATATGGCTATAATTACAAGTAGTTACAAATACTGATCAATTGGATCTAATTATTCATTATATTTATCTATTATAATTAGTAATGAAAGCAATGAGAACTACAAAAGAGTAACGCTAAGTGGTCATTACGTGAATACGTTGAATAATTCTTACTACCGATAATGCATTTGCAGAAACATAGGTATATAATATATGAAATGACTAATTTTTTTAAAGTCCACATTGTATTTCGTTCTCTACTTCTTCTCCGTTTTTAATTATAATATTTTTTTAAAATGAATATAATTATTATTATGTAAGGCGTTTACGCTTCAAATGAATCCCAGTATTTTGAAGCCGATATCAATTAAGGTGGTAACAATTGAGGAGTGCCGCGGCGGAGATAAGGCGCGGATTGGAGTGCTTTGAGGGAGACTCATTATTTGAATTTTCTGACGCTTAGCAGTTAATATTAAAAGGATATTAAATTAAGTTTGTATTCATTATTTTTTTTTAATCTCAGAACAATTCGTATATTTGAAACTAAAATAATAAATCGACTTCTTAAAATATGAATGAAATTTTTTAAAATGGAAGAGTAAACGTTAGCTCGTAGACCATTGCGGTTGCGGTTAGCAGTGTTCAGGCCGCGCTAGTGGTCGCGTTATCTTTCCTGTACGTAGCCTGAAGGATTTACAAAGTAATACCATATTGCCGTATTAGTAATTATGAAATTGAATTTTGAAACAAAAAATGGATAAGAAATTAATCCTCTTTAGAATAAAAAATTGTTGTAAATTTGTTGAACCTTAGCTAAATAGGTTTTCAAAGAAATACAAATTGAATACGTCATTTAAATCAAAATATGTTTAGATATAAATAAAAAATAATGCAAGCTTATTAAAAGCGTCTTTATAATTTCATTTTTTTCAAATTAAAACACTAAAAATAAATGATTGCGTAGGTGTAAGAAAAAGAATAACTTATAACTGAAAACCTTTTCATACGTTAGTCGGTAGCTGATATATAAAATACGTAGGACAGAAATCCCTTGTTATGACTAGAAATTATATAATGGCATGTATGACCAATACATGAATATTTACAACACTTATTCACAATCCCTTAAATAAACCAAAGCAAGACGATTGTTAATATAGTACCTAATAAACAGTAGAAAATAGCAATCCATTTTTAATTTTATAAATGGGAAAGTGTGTTAGCTTGTTCTTTTTTCACGTCGCAACAAAACCATCTTGAGTTATGATTTATTGATTGAACATAGTTAGGCAGCTGGGGAGTGACATAAGTTATTTTTTACCGCGGAAAAACATCTAATTTCCATGGAAAGATTCATAATCTTGCGATTTACCACTCGAGTGAAGCCGTGGTTAACAGCTAGTACATGTATAATATTGTTTCAGGTATAGCCCATCAATTAGCGGGATTGCCCGGCGGCGAGTGGGGCGCGCTCGCGCGTCACTACCCGCCGCCGTTACTGCCCTCACACGCGCACTTCACGCCGCACGTGTTGCCACCAGCACACGCCCAGCACCACCCGGTGCCACCGCCGACCCATGAGACAGGTATTTTGATGATACATACATATTAAACTGACGTTTTGTATAAGTAGATGCATATACATTCATAAAGAGATTTGAAAAAGCAGAACGACCAGCATAATTATATAAAATGGAGTCGCCTAAGATAGCACAAAGTCTATGCCTCCTCTTATGTAAAGGAAATGTAATAAAAAATAATAATATGTAGAAAATTATTTTTAGTGTATTGGGCAATGACAAAGAAAATATAGTATCAGTCAGTATGTTAAAGAAATATTTTGAAGTATCAATAATTGTTACAGATTTAACATCAGACAATCAAACCACCATGCATCCCCATAGCACAACGAGTCCAGCCACCTCGAGACCGAGTTCACCACAAGACGATGACGATATATCTGTTACTGCTTCAAGCAGTCCACCGCCTGACGAACGTCCGGGGGCGTTTACCTCAGTTAGATCGAGGAAGCCTCTACAGCCACTGCCACCACCTTCTAGTCTTTTCCACAGTGCTCTAGCAGCGCAACTATTCCTGAACTCCCCACTCTTACCAACACCGCCAGCTTGGTTATACTCTCAATTGTACGGAGGATATGACTGGTGGCTCCGACCTCCACCCCCTCAAGAGGATTCGAATTCTAGTCCTGACAGAGATAGAGAAGAAGCCGGTTCCACTGCGTCCAGTTCTACAAAGAAGAGGCCTGCGTCACCAGAGTGGTCAGATCAAGGAGTTAGGACTCGTAGCAAAGCGTTAATAACTTCTGAAAGGCGGCCGGTTGACGTGTGGCGCCCTTATTAGTTATACTTCAAGTGCTAAAGGGTTAAGGAACTAAGGATGCAGTGTTGGATTACCGTCCGGTGTGAACTTCGATGTTAGTGTTCCGTAGAACAAAGTTGGATACGAATTCGGATAGTGATAATTGTCGATAGGTGTTTTTACGTTAGATAAATGAATGTGAATTCCAAATTGTAATGTTTACATTATTGTTGATTGTATTATAATGAAGGTCTGTAAATAAAGTTATTCGAAATTTTTAACATTTCTTATTAATTTAAAAGGCTATATTCATATGTTAAATAAATATTATCGAAATTAAACTTTTGGCAACCGGTGATGTGAAACAATAAACCAGCATATTGGAGCTCGTTTGATGGCGCGGTGTGAGGATACATTTTTGGATTGCATCCATATTATTCGTAACCGCAGCGAAACGTATGGCCTTTACGTTCATAATGAACAAAATATACGATGTATATTTTTATTGCTATTCGAGCGTTTTCATTAATTTAATATAAATTGAAATAGTATATTAAAAATGTGTTATGTAATTTGAAAAAATATAATTATTTTACATATATTCTAAAACATTATACGGGAAATCGTTGAGACATACAATATTTAAGAAATTTAAAAGAAACATACATTATTTTTGTTATTTACCACCGTATATAAAAAAAAGCACATTGAAATTTCACAACTTTAACTGAATAATGAATATTATATACTGCTGCAAGCACAAGACTCCGAACTTGATATCCTTGCGTCTACAAAGTTCATAAGACGTAACACTCCACTCGTAACTTCTTCAGCTGTCGATATGATTTCTTCTTTAGGTAATAAGAAGCGATGAGTTTTTCCTCTAAGCTCGACCATATACGAGTATGGAATATTAGCAACCCCGTAACTCCAGTCAGTGCTATTGCCCGATGCGTAGTACATGAGGTCTTTGGTGCTACCTACTTTGTATGTGTGACCACTAGTGTCGAATATGGCCTGTTAAGTAAATACATTGTTAGTAATATAATAATAATAATAATATTCATTCGTTGAGTTCCGCCACTCAACACGCAATGCCTCAATACGGCGGAAAGTGGGGAACGGAATTGTTGAAAGAGAATGGAGTGTCTTAACACTAGGTTCTCTGGTTCCCTCTGCCTACCCTGCTATATGCGGGATACAGCGAGAAGTTAAAAAAAAAAATCATAATGCCAGAATATTCGGAAGGGCTATAAATATTACATATTTACTTTATAATTCTATATATCTAAAATGTATTACAGAAAAAAAATATTTCAAAGACTATATATTTCAAAGAATATTTCAATATATTTATATCTTAAATGGACAAGTCAAAAACGAAATATAACGTGTTGTGATTCGGTCCTTCTCTTTATGTCTTTGTCTGTCTCCTTAGATTTAAAATATAAAAAAGGATCAAGATAAGTAAAAATCAAACCTTTGCCATGGCAGTGCCTCCTTCCAAAAGTTCCACATAATCTGGGCAGGGATCCGCTGTATATCCCCAAGGGAAAATGATTACTTCACCGTAACTATGGAACGATAGAAACACTTTGAAAGTTGTTTCTGATTCTAATATGGCGCGCTGTAAAAAAAATAGAGGTTGTAAATTTATTTTAGAATCTTTTTTATATAGTAGCGTAAGCAGAGAGTCTTTTTCAGGACACTCCGTTCTTGGCATGTGATTTGCAAATTTCGGGTAGTAATTTTTACCAACAAAAAATGTTGGAGAAAGATATAGGATTATTGTAGATTAAGGTTCTAAATAAGGGATAAAAATAATAATTATATTATTAAATAATATTTTCACTTTTATAACATACATAAATTTGAACGTAACGGGACACGAACCCGCACCTCTTGGAAACAAAATAATCTATTTTTTGTCCTTACCATCTCTGTAGGAACATTTTTACAAACTTATAAATATGCATCTATCTTACCTTCACAGCCGCTGTCTCTGGTTCCGAAAACGGTTTTGGACCTCTAAAGAATATATTTCCCGGATCTTCTGAGGAGCCTTCTTCGCCCTTTTCACCCCAGCCATAGCTGAAATTAATAAATATTTAATGTATATGCCTTATAATACTGCAGTTTGCTAGAAATAGAAAAAAGATGAAGATTGAAGATGATAATATGATAGATAGATAATATGAAATAAAGTCCATGATTACATCGAAATGTGATACATAAGTACCTATAGATTACTAGTATATAGCTTTTAAAGAGAAATTAAAAGAAACATGCTTAATATTATCTTCTCGTTATCCTTGGTCATACTGGCGAGAACATCAGGGTCATGCTATGGATTATTATTCATTGCATGCATTTCAAATTGTATTTAAATTATTAGGTAAATCGGATAGAAGAGGGTTAAAAAGCGTTTTTTTTTCTTAAATAATTAGATACAGATTAAACTAAAAATGTGATAAAATAGAGGACCTTAACACGAAAATGTATTAAGTATAAGTGTAAATGAAGATGTCAAACCTGAAGTTTCTATTAAGGTCAACCCCGACACATTCTCCGTAGCGTGCTCTGTTCTTCCGCCACATGCGGTCATGTGTGTGCGTGTACTCGTAGCCGTCTGGGTTCAGTACTGGCAGGAAATACCTTAAACAATAAATTATAATGTATTAATGCAAGAAATAATAAATATTTGGTGTTATTAATAATTTTTAGACACTTATTTACATATTTTCCTGATTATGAAATCCTCTTCTTCATAATGATAAAAGTTACATATAAATTTGTGTAGACCTATTTATGTAGGATTTATTATTTTTAATTTCTAAGTAAAATTAGGGGCTATAGTAAAAAATATGTACAAAAAGACGTAAAAGAAAGTAGTTTCGATAACAATATTTAAAGATATTCTGGACTGGTTAACTTTATTTAAAAGATTAAACAAATAGCTATGTCTCTTCTAATCCTTACCAATCCTTATTAGTAACGCTGTCTGGTTGTTCGTGAAATGTTCTAACAATTTGATTTGCCAAAAAAGTGACCACCGCGGTGCTGATCCATTCTCGAGGGTGAATTGACCCATCTATCCATACTCCTGCGTTGCCTGTGTTACCGTTTGATATTTTCAGGACCTTATCGAAAAAAAAAAAAATGTCGTCATGTTATATGGTAATTGAGATATAGTTTGGTATAAGCTATGATTGTGGGTTATTTCAAATTCTAGGATTTTATATGATCTGGTTAGATAAAATGGGATGTTGAGTTTCAAAGTTGATGTGGAGAGTGGCCTGTCGTAGGTAAGAAGGTAAGCAATACAAAAATCTAGATCTAGATATTTATAAAGGTAAACAACAAACTGATTAATTAATGCACAATTAAAGCGAAGCTATAAAAGATTTTTGGAAATCTTCCGATAGCATGAAAGTTAAACTCTCAAAATGACACAAAACACTAATAAAAATATTGTTAATTCGCATTTCGTTTTGTATAATTTGTTATTTATACACTTTTTGTTAAATTTTTTATATGTGACAAACTCATTAATGTTTAAAATTAATCAAAACTCATTATGAATTATCTTGAATAAAAAACGTACCTACAATTCTTTAAATTCTTACATAACTAAAGATTCAAACATTGTCTACAATAATAATAAAGCGTTGTTATACTAAGTAATATAGTTACCCGTAAATCTCTTCCTTCCACCGACTTGCCAATAACACTCACTGTGCATAAATACGGGTACTGCGCCGCCAAGTCGTCCATGAAGGCGTATATTACGTCGAGACGGTGATAGCTTTTCCAATTCATAGTGCCTATGATAGTGACCACGAGACAATGACTAAATCTTATGGCCGATGTATTATATTTATTAAAAATTATTAATCGATTATAATAATCGATCATCACGTAATTGGTAAATCATTATTGAACATAAGTGTCAATCAGCTAATAACTAGTTGATTGTTTAACCATTGAAACAGCACGTATTTGTTTAAGTGATTGACTCTTGAAAGTGATAATTCATTATTAAAATATATTGAAAATACTGATTCAGTTGTTATTTACCAGGATGAAAAGTATCCTATGTTAAGCACATTTATCTATTTTGGTAACATTTATAAAGCCATTCATTTACTAGGAGCTATAAAGTAAAGTAAGTAATAAATAAGTGAATGAATTATGAACTAATATTAATTAAAAAAACTGATTAATAATAATAATAGTAAAATTCATAAATTTAAGCCAGCGATCATCTCATATTAATACTATAATACTAGTAAAAAAATCTTTTATTATGTATTAAATATATTTCAAACGATTTTAAATTTCCTACGCTGATTGACGATAAATTTTATATAGAACTAAGATTTTGAGTTTAAATATATAAACATATATTACAAGAAGTGGAAGAAGAACAATATACAAACATAAAACACTTCAAAATCTAATAGGTAATAAAAACCCAAGTTTCTAACCACTTTCATTGAAGGATATTGATTTCTTCAACGAATTTACTTGTTGTTTGTCCAGAATGACACCTATATCTGCTATGGCCACGGCATAAGGTATTTCCCTCTCTTGTAACATTCCCGCCAGTTGCCCGGATCTGGGGCCTTCCACCATGATGTCCATCGTGCTACGTCCTTCTTTCCAAATGTTAATCGCTATGAAATGGACACGACATTCACATACTATATTTTTACTTTTGCTCGACGCCGAGTTTTGTCTAAAATATTTTTAATATAAAAAATATTCTCGAATAGGATTTGAAATCATAACTATCGTGTTAACTCACTCATACGATCAATAAACTGCGCTACAAAGGTTTTTATACACATAATCGTATCTGGGTTATAAATACTGTAAAAATGTATAAAAAGTTAAAAACTGTATAGGGCTATCTCTGCGTCTTACCATCTTATGCAAAGATGTGTGAAGACAATTAATGTTGTTTTTCATTTTGGTTGTTTAGCGTAAGTAAGCGTGTTATATAATGTGTATTTTTAATTCATTATGCTATCTTATAAATTAAAAGGAAATACCAATAATCTCATTCTATATCAATATAATATATATTTTATACCAATATTTACGAGTAGTAACGAGTAATATAGGTATATTAAATTTATTAAATTCCTTTAAGTATTGTCGTCGTGACACATTGGGACAGCGTCTGATTATAAACGCCATTGGCTAAAGCTTTAAACCCCATTCGGAATAATGATTATACTTAAATTATTTTCCTTTTCTCTAGTAACATAGTAGACAAAGCGCGGCGTTTAGTTCCGCCACTACAAAACAAAATGTATTGATACTAGGTCCTTTAACTACCCTTCTAGGGATAAAGCATGAAGCTGCTTTTTTATTTTATGAATATATTAATGTCTTTGGTAATCGTTGGTATCAACCAAAGTAACAACCATATTTCTCTAGTAGTTTTAGTGTGATTCTATTAACTCCATACCTCCAGCAGTATCCAAAGTTTTAATAAAATATCTTTGTCCTTCATTAGTAAACCTTATTTCCCATACTTGGGATTTCTGGTATACGGTTGCCACTTTGATGATATTTTTTATTATAATTAGTATACCAAAAGTTAGTTTCTAAGAATATTTTATAAACACAACAAATTTTGTAAATATTTTACAAAAAGGACAAATAAATATAATGTGACATTGACGTAAATCCTTTTTAAACCATATTATTGCTATATATATATATTTTAGTTAATTATTAATATTATTGTATGAGATAAAAAGCCATAAACTTTTAAGCTTTTGATATTTCAAATGATATTTTGTGTATTATAAAATTCCTTAGTAAATGTTTTATTCTAAAAAGATTATTTTTGACACGTTTTTATTAGCTTTTACGTTTCTAATATATTTCAGGCGCGATGCGGCGAACGGAGTGTCTTGACACTAAGTTCTCAGGTTCCTCTGCGTACCCTGCTAGGTGCGGGATACAGCGTGGAACTAAATTTATAAATTGTAGCCTGGCCATCATGGCGAAGTGGGACAGTGTCTGATTATATTTAAATTATTTTCATTTTCACTAGCAAGACAAAGCTTGACGTTTAGTTCCGCCACTACAAAACACATTGTCTCGAGAACCCAAATGGTTCTCTTAGGATATCCTGCTATATGGGGCGCTGAAGCTGCTTTCTTTTAATTAATAGCTTCATTTGTAACACTCTTTTTATCTCTCTATGAAAATTTTGCAACGCTACTTTCACCAATACAATATCATTATAGACCTGATTGGACCTGATGTCCTTATCAATGCGACGTCTATAATAAGAAAATAATTTTAATTGACCTCTTGAGATTCCTTAAGCTAATTTGTAATACATTAGAAGAAAATACACCTTACAAGAAAACAGTAAAAGAATATGATAGTGCTATTGTAAGAGTGAGGGTACGAATATGATCAAAATGTTCATATAGAAATTTATTTTTAATATTTCCACTTAAAACAGACAAATCGATAAACCTGAAGCAACAACGATATGCCATGATTCACATGAATGTCGTTGTAGCTTGAATGGATCGCCACATTCTGATTAGGCACATTCGTATTCAATACTATATATTAGCTGTTATTAATTTACTAATTTGTAAAATATTAGATATTCTTTATTTATTATGACATTTGTGATCGAGGAGAAATTAATAAACCTTTCATCATATTTAATTCCTTAATTTATTATATACCAAATTTAATATTGTATATAGGATGGGGAAAGACATGTGACCTATACTTACTTTTCCATTTTGCAGCTATCAACAAATTCCATCAATGCTTTAACACAGTTTAATATTTCAATACCAGTATCTTCTATTTCTTCTTCAGGCAATTTAAACTTGTGTTTTTTACTTGTTAGTTCTATTAGATAGCAGAAAGGTATGCCAGCTTGTCCGTAGCTAAAGTCGCTACTAGTACCGGCGGCACCGTACATTACGTCTCTTGAAATTCCCACTTTATATGTTTTGCCGCTAGTTTTATAAATGGCCTGGATGTCATCGTAAAGAACATTTTTAACTTTATATGTTAGATATATATTAATAAGAAATAATTACAAAAGTAATGCAAGAACAACAGTAAATTAATCAAAATTTTGGATATTTTGTTATGAGATAATGAAAAAATTAGAGAAGCATCGTCATTTTCAAATCAAATTTTATTCTTATTGTACAAGTGCAAATAGTTTAAATTATTATAGTTGTAACCTTTGACATTATAGTGGCTCCTTCCAGTAATTGTACATAGTCAGGACATAGCTCATCTCTATAGGCGAAGGGAAATAAAATGACTTGTCCGTAACTGTGCAGTGTGATGTATACTTTGAAACGAATATCGGAAAATAGTATATCCTAAAATATAATATTTTTTGTTACTATGAAGCTAACAACATACATGGTAATAGTGGAACGGTGTTTAACCGTGAAATAATGAGTTAAATACCGACTCTGGACCTGATAGTATTAAAAATATTTCTATTTTCCCGATCTTATAATGCAAGCAATGTCTCGATTTCAAACCTAGATACTAGGTTCTTTCCATTTTTTTCATTTTCAAAACTACTTTATTAATATAAATATAAATGTTTACACGATAGGTATTGTTAAGATCTAATGTGACATAAATTTTACTTATTCAGGCTAATTTCGCCTTTGTAAGCTAATAGGATACAGTTTAACAAATATCTTATCACAATTTATCATAAAAATAAATTACATGATATAAAACAGAAAATATAATACAATACT
The DNA here is from genome assembly GCA_033558755.1 of Philaethria dido. Classification (NCBI taxonomy): domain Eukaryota; kingdom Metazoa; phylum Arthropoda; class Insecta; order Lepidoptera; family Nymphalidae; genus Philaethria; species Philaethria dido. The sequence goes on from JAKGSA010000476.1 coordinate 251,162, forward strand.
TTTTGTAAGTAAATATTGTTAATTGCTTGGGGTAGTAAGAAAAAATATGTTACACAGTGCAAAATAGTTGATGAGTAGTTTGTTGTGTAACCAGATTGGTAAGCAGCGAGGTTCTTTCCAACTTTTCCGCTGTTCAGGGAAAAGCGTGAAACTGTGAGTGTGATCTGATAAGATGAAGAGCGTCGTTGTATTTGATCTCACTACTCAAAAATAAATTTGCTAAAAAGGAGCCAAAAGTGTAAACAAATTTTTATATAGTTCTAACAAAGTCCTTTCTGTCTACTGATAAATAAAATTGATTTCATTAGCTAATAGACAAATTTGTTAATATACTCATATTAACAAATTAAGCTTGATTGTTAATCTTTTTATTTACTTGGACACTATGATATATAATACGCATCTATACCATTGTCTTTTCATTTCTCTTATATGGTACATACAGTATGTACTCCCAGCGTTATAATGAGTAAAACGTAGATTGTAAAAGCGAACAATTGCAAGTTGGTACATTAATTAAATGCAACAGAATGATATAAAACCGTTGCAGTGAAATTGATTTACGACTAAAACCTGTTTGCAGTTTAATCTCTGCGTCCAGCGCCGATGACACGATTTTGGTATCAACGGCACATTACAGCTAAATGACGCAGGATTTACATTCACCTATATTAATAAATATAATGGATTTATTCTTTTGTTTACTAATTATATAATGGTATACACTAGTAGGTACATTGTCCCGTAAATTACGCGTTCCCTTAGCAACAATATATGTTTTATTCATTTGTAACAACAGTCACTTTATGCTAAAATGTTTTTCGAACACATTATAATGTGTGTAATATCCATTTTATGAATTTAATATATTTCTTATGTGCTATTAAATATTATTTTCTGTCCTTTTTTCACTTTCTTTTTTTATACAAAAAGTAGTTTTATGATTTGGCAATACTATTATAATAGTTTAAAATATTAGATAACGAACCCTAATTGCGCATGACTCGGGTTCAGAAAATGGTTTGGGACCTCTATAGAAAGCGTTTGTTGGATTGTCTGATGAACCTTTGCCTCCCCAGCCATAGCTGAAATGTGAAATTGGCCTTTAGGTACTTATACTAATATAGTAAACATTTTAAAAAAAAATCTATGAAGTACCTATATAAGGTTACTGTTTCTCGAGACATTGCGTGTTCGGTAGCGGAACTTAACGACGCGCTTTATCTCACCAAAGAGAAATAGAAATAATTTAAGTAGAAATATTCTCCCTAATGACAATCGAACCCGCAACCATTCGTCTTCACAATCCGACCCTGTTCCGATATTCTCTATAAAATAATTTCTTATCTAAAACAGCTTTTTTTATTACACGTTTCCTGCATTTAGGCAAGGCAGAAAACTTTTTCATAAGTATGTAGTAGAGAAGTTATTCATAACGTACTTCGTATATATATCATCATTTATCCATAGACTTTCAAAGAAACAATACTTTTTTCTTGATATTGAGGTAAAATTAGATTTAGATTATGCACAAATTATTAACTTACATATATTAAAAATATGACTGTACAATGTGCAATTCAAGAAACGAATTGATTTTTTTAAGCTTTTTAATCTAAAAACATAGTATCAAACACTCCGTTCTCTTAAAATTTCCGTTCCCCACTTTCCATTCAATTGAGGTATTGCGTGCTGAGTGGCGGAACTCAATGCCGCGATTTGCCTTATTACCAGAGGAAATGAAAATACTAAATATCATTTAATATTTTAATTTCCTGGAGTGGGAATCGAACCCACAACCTGTCCCGTTTACAGTCGCACACTTGTACCTCTGCGCCACGAGAGGCCTCAATTGAGATATAACTTATATTTAGGTATACCTAAAGTTTCTGTTTAAGTCTACCCCAACACATTGCCCTCCATACCAGGCTCTATTTTTGCGCCACATACGGTCTACAGTATGTGAATATTCATAGCCGTCGGGATTAACGACCGGATGGAAATACCTGCAAATTGAAATATTGTAATTACACGAACAGATTATTATTATGTAAGCTCTACTTATCTGAATAATTGAAATAAATTAAAAATATATATGTACGTATGTCCTTATGTAAATAGTGAAATTGGTGAAACTTTTAATCATTATTGTTTGTTTTTGTGCGTTGTCAATTGGATTGTAGAGGTCTGTTTCACTTTGGTTTCCAAATTATTTCAAAAAAAGGAGGAGCAACCAATTTTGACGATACTTTTTTTTTTTTTTTGATGTAGCCCCATTTAAATTTTGTTACTTTTTGAGTTCGTAATACTTTTTAGTCGGTTTTTTGTAGAATATTTAATTATTTAGTTTTTATTATGTCACTCGATATTCTCTATAAATACATGGACTATGAAATTGGAACCTAAAATTTATTATGGAAATACAGTCGTTAAGCACATCTAAAATTACGATTATAAATAATATTCCTTTCTTTATACGTCTCGGTATCTTATATGGGAGAACCTTGATAAACGAGTTCGTTCTCGATTTTTCGCCTTTTTTTTTGAAAATATTGTTATAAATAAACCAACTCAACCCTTATAAACTTTTTCACGAGTGGGATGTTTACACATAAATATGGCGTAAAGACAGTCAGTAGATCAGTCAACGTCCTGATTGTGTTACACTTTGTTAATATAATTTATTATTAGTATTTGTGCCATTTACAATATTTTACGATGATTTGATAATAATGTTTCTATTTATACTTTTAGTTTAAAAAATTAAATGCACTAGTAAATCTCAGATAGTAATTATTACCAATCTTTGTTAGTGATGCTGGTTGGCAGTGAGTCGAAGTTTCGTACAATGTGGTCTAGTATGTACGTGGCTACGGCTGGTGCGATCCATTCCCGCGCGTGGATACCCGCGTCCATCCACACTGCGGAATTGTTTGCGTTACTGTTTGAAACCTTGAGAACCTACGAATAGTATTGGAGTAACATTAAATATCAGAAATGCCCTTTGATATATTTTATATATATAAGAAAATTCTTTATGTTGATCTTTTCTAGGTTTACAAGATAATTAAAGTTGAATTAAATGTAGCCAATTAGATGCGGTGACCAAATTTCCGGATAGTATACAATTGTATACTTGTATACCTTTACAATTGTAAAGGGTGTCCCAAAATTAACGCAAGATTTGACTTTGCCGCCATTTGCTATTATATTCATTATTCATTCGCTATTAAAAGACTAAAATGGCATTTTCTATTTAATTCAAATCTTGCGTTAATTTTGGGACACGCTATATAAGCAAATCTATTGTTACAAGACAGCCTGCTGATATGCAGAAGGTTGACTATGTTCGCATAAGGAATTATTATATTCTTATAGTTGAGGTATGTTCTAAGAAGTTATTTGTATTAACCTTTAAATCTCTGCCTTCTAGAGAAGACCCAATAACTCCTACTGTGCATATAGATGGATAGTTGTATTCAAGTTCATCTAGAAATGAGTGAATTACATCTAAACGATGGAATTCATTCCAGTTCATATGTTCATGATCATCATCTTTATTATCTAGAATAAATTTTAATTATAATCCAATACATTTAACACTAAACATATTAAAGGGCCTACACTTCTGTTAGACAAGTGGTCAAATTTATAATTCATTTTTTTCCAACATCAACATGTTGTTAGTAGAGAGGTCGATCTAATGTTCTGGCTCTTTATTCTTTACAAATTATTATATATACATATATTTAATATCAAGTATATTCAAACATAGGATTTTCGGAAATTACTATTTTTCGAAGAATTACTTGTATCTATAATTATATATTTTGCTAGTTTGTTGTATACCTGACAAATTTTCATTTGATTCTTTAAAGTCTTGTTTGCTTATTGCTTTTTCCAAGTCACGAACAATTTTGTATGTGTCCATTATATTGTGATCATTATTTCAACATATTCTTTATTATTTCTAGTTTGTATCCAGAAAATATAAACCAACTGATGCAATATATAAGTGCTCAACTGGATTTCATGATTAGTTACCATTTTTTATATTTTTATTCAAAGTTGTGGATGATGTGTTCATTCTTATGAACACTTGTGAAACTATTTTAAAAAACATTGTGATTTTGATAAAAAAATGATAGAAAATGATAGAAGATATTACAAAGATGGCATTCTGAATGACAAAAGCAAATTATAAGATGGTACCATAGAGTAAACGAAATATATTAGTTATTATTCTGTTTCATTTATTAAAACTTATTTGTTTCCTTTTTCTTTATAAATATTGATATTATTTATTTTGTAAACGCCTGTCGTGTCTTGAGGCACAAGCGTGCGACTGCAAACGCGACAGGTTGTGGGTTCGATTCCCACTCCAGGAAATGTAAGTTTAGTATTTTCATTTCCTGGGTTTGGTAACAAGGCAAAGCGCGGCGTTGAGTTCCGCCACTCAGTATGCAATGCCTCAATTCGGTGGAAAGTGAGGAACGGAGTGTCTTTACACTAGGTTCTCTCTATCTACCCTGCTATATGCGGGATACAGCGTGAAGTATTTATTTTGTATGTATAACTATAAGTATTCCTATATTTACAAATGATGCACAACAAATTTGCGCAAAACTGTTTTGAAATTAACACAGTCAAATTGGCAAGTGGCCGTGACGGGATGAAAGCAGATTCTAATGAAAAACAAAGCAGGGGTGCGCCCGCCGCCCACATTTATATAACTACCTATTACGTCTGTACTATAGTGCACATTTACGATCTCATTACCTACTGATATTGTCACTCGGTTTTTTTAAGAAATTTATATTTAAAATACTACATTTTAAATATAAGAATTCATATGTATAATATGTTTGTTTAAATAAAAAAAATAGTACGTGAGGAATATGCGTATCAAATACTAATAAATTATGCCTTGATTCAAACTTAACTATTCCTTTTTCATAACGACTTACGGAACACAACATCTTACTTATAATTACAAAATTCTAATTACAATATTTTTATAGTGAATATTAATCTATGAATACCACATAAATACACAATAAGTTCACGATCTTAATCAAACAGGATTTCGATTATGTAGTAATTCTGTAACTTTAACGAATTATATAAGTAATAAAATAGGAAAAATCAAAGAAATAATCTCTTTTGGTCCTTCTAAATGTCAATTTTAGTGTAAAAATAAAGGAACTAAAAGGGAATCTCGATAAATTTAACAAGCGAGTAACAAGAGGGAGGCTGGAGGCGCAATTAAAAAGATAAACGTGTGTAAGACGAAGTCGAGGCGACATTTGGGTGGGGGCGTTTGGGGACCGCCGTCTGGTTAGCGGGTTACCATGAGACCTGTTCTTACTATTGCTTCTCGATACTTTTATAAGTATCTTGTATTAGAATTAAAATAATATATAAATATTTTATAGTAATAATATTATAGCGTTATAGTGAAAATATACTCATAAGAAAAAGATAGACATATGGTAAAGCTAAATTTATGTATTCGTACTACTTATTCTTTTCAATATTGTCACGTGTATTGCTTACGTGTTAAAAAAAATTGTAGCTAGTATAAACGTTACGGCCATTTCGTTAAACAAATATTGTTAACTTTTTTTTTAACTTCACGCTGTATCCCGCAAACAAAACAAAAAAGAAAAAAAAAATGTTAACTTGTACTTACTTATATTGACGTAATTTGTAAGGTTTCAATAAAACCTTATTACAAAATAATTAACATTTTTATTCATCTGATAATAAAAATATGAGACGAGGATGAAGTGAGATATATTAAATTATCCATAGTAAGGCGGTTTCATTAAAAGGGAGTGCATAGCGAGGGTCGGCGAGGCGTTTACTGAAAATATCTGATTACATCTAATTATCGAGCGGGTGGCGCGGCTCTTAGCGCCTTAGCTCTTTGAGCCTTCTTGATTACATGCCTATTGTTTATTTTAAAGTTTGCACTTAAGTTTTCAATTGCAACTGCACAGGTAGTATAATTTATATAGGAGTTTAAGTTATGAAATAAGGTTGTATATAAATTGTCATGAAGTGACAGTTTTAAAAGTCACAAAAATATAAAGGCTTTTTGGGTGCATACATACGTCTTTTACGGTTTTGAGTCAGTTATGTCAAAGTTACCTAAATTTTATTGTGATTTTTTATCAAAGCAATTCTCAAATTTCTGTTTGAACTGTAATAAAAGTGGCTCGAAAAGATATAAAGTACCAGATATGGGACGTAAAATGCATAAAAGAAGGTCAAAAAGTTTTCTTACAGAGTTTACATGATAAAGGTTGTAAGTAGATATGAAAAAAGCACACGAGAATAATTATTAAATTAAAATTTTCTTTTCCGCTATTTCAAATTGATATTTGACATTTATTTTTGTCAGCAATCAGCATTTGCAATAAACGATCCAGCGCTATGGATGTAATGGTGGAAGCTGACCGAAAAATGCAAGTGGAGAAGCTTCTACGAGACAGAGATATTCATTTTGATGTTACGGCTACCAAAGTAAATGGATCACGCAATAAAAGCCCCATCAACATCCTTGGCCCAAGACCAAGATCTCCAAGTAAGGCGGTTATACGCGAAACACGAAATACCCTGTCGACTTAAAGATTTATAAGCGTAGAATTAATCGTGGTCGTGAATTTTCAAGCTATATCTAAATATTACACGCTTTTTTTTTCTTTATTAATAATTCATATACTACGACATGTTCAGATTCAGCATAATAAGTATTTTTTTCTAATTTTCGCCCATTCCGTGACATTGTGAAGTAGATGACGAAAACAGATTGGGAAGCCTAAAATATTTTTAAATATAAGCGTGAGTGGAATTTCAATCTACAATCATTGCTTTCGTTCGATAAGTTCTTAGGCTTACATATTTGTATATTGCTTTCTTAACACTTTTTTTTATGATAATTTTTAGAACGTTTCCCGGACTGGAAAGACTTTTATCCTCTTAACATGATATACAATTATATGGACAATTTGGAAGTGCAATATCCTTCAACATGTACAGTATCATCAATCGGCCAAACAGTAGAAGGAAGAGATTTAAAAGTTGGTTGAAATGTGTTCTTAGTAATTGGTCAGTAGAAACAAATAGATCAGATATGACAAATATTTTTCAGGTGTTAAAAATTTCTAATAGTAATGCTGGCAACACTGGTGTGTGGATTGATGGTGGTATACACGCGCGTGAATGGATCTCTATTTCTGTTGTTATTTATATAGCAGACCAGCTGGTAAAGAATTTAGATAATCTCCCAGAAAGTATTACTAATAAGGATTGGTAAGTTGTTTTGATGAACGCCTTTTACTCGTGTTTAAATTTTACAAATCATATGCAATTGTTGGGCTTAATTCATTAATTATTATAAAATTTTAATCTCAAATTTCAATGTTATTATTTATTTTTATTTAAGGTATCTTCTTCCTATTGTCAATCCAGATGGATATCATCACTCCCATACCGCTGACCGTATGTGGCGAAAAAACAGAGCGAGATTTGGAAACACTATATATGGAGTAGATCTTAATAGAAATTTTGGGTAACGACAACTATAATACATTTCTACATAATTGTTTTAATATTAAAAATAATCAAATTTGTTAGATTTAATTGGGGACGAACTGACGAAGTTTCTCACGAGGATCCATCTCACAATAACTATCGAGGGCCAGAACCATTTTCAGAGCCTGAAAGTACAGCGATTAAGGTACAATTTGAAAATCATTTTCTTTATACACTTTTCAATCCTATATTATTACTTATATAATTCTTTGCAGGATTTCATTTTATATTCCACTACACCATTTAAAATTTTCCTAACATTTCACGCGTACAGCGAAGTTATAACGTTCCCTTGGTGTTTTACGGCGGATCCTTGCGCTGATTACGTTAACTTACTAGAAGGTGCTACAACTATGGCGAAAGTGAGTAAAATACAATAATACAAATAATACAATCAATCAGTTATTAATTAATGAATGAATGAATGAATGAATTTGAACTATAATAATATGTTGATAAATTAAGAGATTTTTTTATGATTTATTTTTAAAATCAGTGCCAATAAAAATTAAACACAGATAGACCGCGTTTTTTTATGAAAAAAAAAGCTATTATTATTTCAAAACAAATTTCAGGCTATTTATGAAGTTAATGGGCGTATGTACAAAGTCGGTAATTTCAAGGATCTCATGTATGCAGCGGCTGGTACTAGCATTGACTGGAGCTACGGAACTGCTCGCATACCGTTTTCCTACTTAGTAGAACTGCGAAGTAGAGAACATAAGTTTGTATTACCTAGAGACGAAATTCTGGACTGTTGCAAAGAAATATTTAACAGCGTTAAAGCGTTAGCGGACTTTGTAGATAAAAAGAAGTGTTTGAATTGTAACATATTTTTTAATAAAAAAATCTGATGTCTTTTATTATATGTACAATAGGAACAAATCATCAATAATTTTATAAGATTTATGAGTAACATTTTGTGTGTATAAAAACTACATTACTACTGTAATACGAACATTTGATTTTTATTTCATTAGTTAACAAACTTTCTTAGCTTTTTCTTTTCTTAAGAATTTCATGAAATAGTTAAACATGATTCATATAAAAAGTCATCAATACAATCACAAATTTTATTAATCCTTATCTGGCTGATCCACAAAATCCATCAAACTGCTAACAGCATCCCAAATCTCATCACAAGTTTCCAAGATCTGGTCTTTTGGTAGCCTGAACCTATATTTTTTACTTCTTAACTCAATCATATACGAATAAGGAATTTTAGCTATAGCATAACTCCAATCCGTACTTGTGCCACATGCGACGTACGTTAAGTCTCTCGTAGTCCCCACTTTATATATGACACCACTGTTGTTGTAAATTGCCTGCAATGTTTTCTCTTATAAGCTATATTACTAAATTAATTATAAAAATGAATATGTAATGCATACTTCTGTCATCACATCACATGTCTTTCATTTTATGGAAGACACATAGAGTTCTCTCTACAAGTAACTAATTTAAGAAACATTGTGTGCTGAGTGGCGCAGTCCGAATGAAATAAATACAACATCTCCCAGAGTGGGATTCAAACCCACAACCTTTGTGTGTACACTAAGCTACTTCCTATCTACGTCAAATCCTTTATAAAGATTTTAAAAAGCAATTAAATAAATATCCAATAAAACTATTCTACTAGATTCTTACGTGGACATGTTACCCTGGCCATTACCGCACCTCCTTCTAACAAGCGTAAGTAATCTGGACACGGGTCCGGTTTGAAGCCCCACGGAAAAATAATCAATTCATAATAGCTATGAAAAGAAAGGAACACTTTGAATGGCGTTACTGATCCTAATATTGTATCCTGTAAAAATATATTTATTTATATTTTATTGTAGAAAAATAATAATAGTAAATACAAAAAGTGAAATATAAAATAGATAAAGATGATATATGTGCATTAATTTCAGATTTTTATGAATTATTCTTTTTTTTTTATTTTTTTTATTCATTAAGGTCAACAAAAAAAAAAAAAAAAAATAAATAAATAAATAAGTCCCGCTGAGTTTCTTGCGCCGGTTCTTCTCAGGTCTGAGGCATTAAATTTAGTGAACCGGTGGTAAATTATTTGACGTTCAAAAAATGAAGTTTGTAACTTCTTATTTTGAATAAAATTATTTGACTTTGACTTTAACCAGCAGTTTCACAATTTGGTACATGTAAAAAAGATACATTGTTGAACTTAATCTGTAAAATTATGGTAAAACAATTTTAAGGTTAACACCACTTGCAAAGTTATAAAAATATAATTAAAATTAATTTTTAGTTTGCCGTAAGACATTGTAGGCACTTTTCTATAAACACATTTATATAATCGCAAAAGATATCAGTTGAGCCACTGCATCGATTTAATAGTTTGGTTATACGTGGTATTGCTGAGTTAGCCCCAAGTACGGTCCTGCGTAAAGGAATATGCAACGGTTTGATAACTCCACGTGGGAGGCGAGACTTTATTCTGTGAGTATCTCATTTATATTTTTTTTTATTATATTTATGTCGGGATTATAAAATATAAAAGACAATATAATAATGCTTACCCTCACTGCAGTTGCTTCTGGCTCTGAAAAAGGAGCTGTGCCTCTGTAAAAAACGCTGGTAGGTTGTCCTGAAGAACCTTCTTCTCCATTACTGCCCCACGCATAGCTAAAAATGAAACAGCATTATTATATTATACCAGACAAAAATGAAAATATGAAATAATATTTAGTAATTTCATTTCCTTGCTCTGGTAATAAGGCAACTGCGCGGTGTTGAGTTCCGCAACTCCCAATGCCTTAATACGGCGGAAAATGGGGAACGGAAATGTAAATAGAGACCGAAGTGTAATACTAGGCTCTCTTATTCCCTCTGCCTACGTTGCTTACGTTGATGTGCGAGATACAGCCTGAAGCTAAAAAAACATTATATAGGCATTTTGGGACACAACTTTACTTCATAATACAAAAAGAATGTTTCATGATTAACAAACAATAAAAGTAATGAAGCTCCTAAACTAACATGCAATGGATGCAATTATTTTTTAAAAACTTTTTAGCTTATTATGTGACATATTTCTTATAGTGGCATCTTAAGGGAAAATTTCGCGACACATTTTAAAATATTACGCAGATTTAAATTTAGTCTACATACGCAGTAGGCTTTACTGTTACGTAATTTACTTAGAAATAGTATTTCCGGCTTATTTATGATAAGCCTAATTCTAAAATCAAACTAACCCATATAATAAATCTATTATATAAACTACATTTATTATTCTTTTTTTTTTCTAACTTCACGCTGTATCCCGCATATAGCAGGGTTGGCAGAGGGAACCTGAGAACCTAGTGTTAAGACACTCCGTTCTCTTACAACAATTCCGTTCCCCACATTCCGCCAAATTGAGGCTCTGCGTGTTGAGTGGCGGAACTCAACGCTGCGCTTTGCCTTGTTACATGAAATGAAAATACTAACATTTCCTGGAGTGGGAATCGAACCCACAACCTGTCGTGCTTACAGTCGCACCCCTGTGCCTCTGCGCCACGACAGGCGTCAGTATTTCATTACATTTATTATAGGTATTCCTATAACCTTATAGGTATATATAATGCGTTTCATATCAATAAATCTCGCTTATATCAAAATAGCAATAAATTCAAGTCACCTAAAATTTCTATTAAGATCGACGCCAACATACTCTCCTTCATGACGCGCTCGGTTTTTCCTCCACATACGGTCCCGCGTGTGCGTGTACTCGTAGCCGTCGGGATTCAACACTGGCACTATATACCTAGCATGTAGCCAAGTGTATGTTTATTTATATTAATTATAAATATATAATATAGATTTTAAATAAATTAAAAAATATTCATTTTGCCACAGTTCACCTAACTGTTTAGTATTATGCTTGGACTCAGTACATAATAATATATTAATGGTTCAAAAGGAATACCATGTAACAATGCGTTTTAAAAGAAAATATTTATTTTTACTTTTATGCCAAAAATCTTTAGTAAAAGTCTTGGCTAGCTTTGCTAGATAGGGTGAGAATGCCTAAACATAAGAAATACCAGTCTTTATTCGTAATAGATGCAGCAAGACTCTTGAAGTTCCGCACGATGTAGTCGGCGAGGTATGTGACGACCGCGGTGCTGATCCACTCCCGCGAATGTATGGCCGCGTCGAGCCACACTGCGGCGTTGCTCGCGTTGCTGTTGGATATCTTTAGCATCTGGTTTGGAATTACAAAATATATTTTTGTAGGCAACTTGAGTAGTACTAATAACTATACTATAGGGTGTCCCAAAATTAAATAGAAAATGCCATTTTAGTCTTTTAATAACGAATGAATAATGAATATAATAGCAAATGGCGGCAAAGTCAAATCTTGCGTTAATTTTGGGACACCTTTATATACTAAAATAAAGTACTTAACAAAGTATTACAAATGGAGGCCTGATCTGAGGAAAGATGATGGAAAATTTACTTAACTCACTTATCAAGATTGTATTAAATTTAAGTTATATTTATTGTTTATTATTTTTTTTTATTTAAGAAATCGACCGAATAAACATCAAGTAAACATGCTATTCAACAAAATATACCTAATGTAATCTTATTATAAGAATAATCACAAAGTAATACATACTTTAAAGTATTATCTCGTCGTTCTAGTCGTCCTGTCAAAGATATCAGGTTGATGCTGAGGAAATATTCTACAGTCATCGGATTCAGACACGTGTGCAAATTGTTATGCCAATCCGATGACAAGAAATGGGTCAAGGAGCTTGGCATAATTTTCTTACGTAAATAAAATGATAGATATATGTAGGTCAATGCAATCAAAAAGATTTAGAAAGATCACCTATTATAAGTGTGAATGAAAATTTGTTACGGTTTCTGGGCAAAAATATTCAACAGATTATCATGAATGTTGTACATATATTCTTTGAGGTATTAAAAAGGATACTTTTTTGAAAAAAAAAATTTTGAAATTGGATTGTAATGATCATTGATATTTAAATAGGGGCGAGACCAAGGGTAAAAGCTAGTAAATAATAATTCAGAGTGATCTTTTTTCCTTGTTCATACACTCGCTACTTGTGTTAGTTACGGTGGAGTCAAAATGATAATGGGAAATATATATTTAAGTTTGTACTTAAAATAGTTATAAATAAAGGTATAGAAATTTTGTTCGTTGTAACGTAAATACCTTGATATTCCTTCCTTCCACAGATTTACCTATAACGGATACTGTACAAATAGCCGGAAAGTCTCTCTCCAATTCGTCCATAAACGAATTTATGACGTTAAGCTTGTGAAATTTTTGCCAGTCCATTAACAAAACTGATAATCCTGCTAATGTTATTAATTTGTAATTTAAGTAAAATTTAACAGGAAATAAAACTATTTACCCGTTAAACTTTATTTTATTTATATCAAATAAGTATTCACAACGATTATTCGTTAATATTTTTAAAAATATTTTATTTTTTTATAATTTTTTGCTTCGGAATTAAGATATTTTTAAAATCTATATAACAAATGTATAGATTTATTAAAAAATTGTTAAAGGACTTACGCTTCCGCATTTTTGGCTTTTCTGTTGGAGCTATTAATTTACTTAAGCTTCTTCGTAAGATAGAATTCTGGATATTATATTTTCCTATAATAAATAAAAATAAGTTAAATTTATGATTTTTTTTTTCAGTTTAGATATTTATGATTTATGTAGAACTAAAAGCTAATTTTAGTGAACTCTGATTTTCTTTTTTTAGCTACACGCTGTATTCCGCATATAGCAGGGTAGACAGAGGGATCCTGAGAACCTAGTGTTAAGACACTCCGTTCCCCACTTTCCGCCGAATTGAGGTATTGCGTGCTGAGTGGCGGAATTCAACACCGCGCTTTACTTTGTCACCAAACCCAGGAAATGAAAGTACATTTCCTGGAGTGGGAATCGAACCCACAACTTACCGCGTTTACAGTCGCACGCTTGTGCCTCTTCGCCACGACAGGCTCTAACTCTGCTTTATATATAAAACAAAAAATATTTTTTCCTAAATCAGGCAGAAATAAAAAATAACTCTATTGAAATTAGGTACAAATAGATTATAAACTAGATGGTACAATCAATTTGACGTACCTTTCTTCCGACGCACTAATTTACATTGTGTGCAGCTATCAGTTTTTCTTGCTTTTTCTGTAGCGTCTCCATTGTCAGTTTTCTTAAAAACACTTCCTTTTAAAACACTTGATACGTGTTGTGGTCCCACGCAGTCCATGATTATTATGAATAACCTTAAATTTTATTTTTACATTAAAATAATATTGTGCTGTGTAATTTATAATTTGTTTCAACTAATTAAAAACTTTAAGCTGGGTTTGTTTACAATTGTGATACTATAATTACTGAAATTTATATATAACGCGTTAATTTAAATGGTTAGGTAATAAATGACACAAGAATGACAAATGCGAATATATACTCTTTAGTAGATTCATTAGAAAGATTCCAGACGAAAAATGGTTAGATTTACGCGAGTGTTCGTGGATTAGTATTGAATGTGTGACGATAGAGACTAGAGCTGAGTGAATGTTCACTAATACTGGTGAGTCTTTGTGTTCTCTGAGTGTGTATGCATTTGTATGCTCCTTATTATAAAATAGATCCTCTACATGTATCATAAAATAGGTGAAATAAAAAATTACTTTAGGTAAAAACATGTATTTTTTTATTTTGAAGTATATTTTGAATAAAAATCCAATTTTATAAATAAAACACATATGGCTTCATATAGCGAGAACTGCAACTATTTCATAGGTATTCACAGTTTGGATAAAATCTCTTTAAGTTGAAGTCATTGATACGCAGTTAGTGGGTGCCAGTGGGTTCTTACCACAGAGGCATGGCTTGTAGCCTGATCAAATCACTTGTTATACCGTATAGCGCGTTAGACAGAGAGAATCTAGTGTCGAGACACTCTGTTCGTTAGTTCAAACTAAACATATATTTTTCTAAAAGGAACATAACAGTAAAAAAGTAATGTATTTATAGGACTTATTCACTTTATTGGCGTAGTAAATAAAATAAACCGCTCTCACTGACTGAAACGTGAACAAATTTCGGTCTCGGATTAGAAAACCGCGGGCAGAAAACTGCGCGTCAACTGCGTCCGCGTCCGCCTGCAATCGCAATCATGATGCAACGCGCACCCTTATTCTAGATTTTATTTTATTTTCCTTTTATTTAGGTTAATTTTAAATGTATAATTAGAAAAAATATGAGAGATTAATTATATTAGTTGTTTAGTCTTTGTTCACAACCATAGAATAATATTTACATAGCTTACTGTAAAATTAATTAATATGTTAACATTTTTGTCAAGCTATGGTGAAGTTCAAAGAACTAAATAATGTATGTTCGCATCAACGTTGGCGGATAAGAACATATACTTATATGAATGTTTCTTTAGCTAAACTACCAATCGATTTTTATTATCATACTGTTAGTCATTTGGTTGGTACCTGTTGTAATTGTTAAGGTATATCTTTAAAAAAAACTCACGCAATAGATACAATATCAAAATACACTATACATATCGTATTTGTATTTTCATTTCTATGGTTTTAATTGATAGAATAGGTACGGGAAAACTTTTACAGTTGAACTTTGAACAGTCAGTGAGCGCAGTCCCGTTAATTGTAGACAAACGAGATTGATTGAAATGGACATGCAATTTCTAGCTACGTCGCTTTTTACATTCCTAATCGGGATTATGTGACAGGTAAAAAGTAGAAGCAGGTAAAATAACACTTTTCTACCAAAATGTTCATTAATGTTGTCCCGTTTTGGTATTTGTAAATAAATTGCATTGGACTTTATTATATGAGAATGACAATTGTATGTGTTCTATTATTATCTGAATACATTTCAAAATTAAAGGTACATAACAAGTACAGAATACATTTATTTTTAAAGTACCATTTACTTTTATTGTTCAAAAACAAACTTATAAAAAGGTACGAAAAATTAAAATAAATAAATACCTATATTAAATAATGATATGCGCGAAAAAGCCGAAAGAAAATCGTAAAGCTGAAAAAAAAGAGAAACATAATATAAATAATATATTAATTAAGCATTATCTATTTACATGTACGAGTTTGACCATTTTTTATGAAGCTCAAAAATTTCTTGTCTTGACGTACGCTGAAATAGAATTGTTTCAGAATAGTACTTGTAGAGCAACAGAATCTATCACCGCTATTTGTGTAAATGAGCCAATAGCAAAGTCTATTTAAGAAGTATTTAATGAATCAGATTTGTGCTATGACCATATATATACCTAAATAGTATCATATAATATTTTAATTTGAAAATATACTAAATTTACATTCACATTTTTTTTGTTTTTTTTTTAGCTTTACGCTGTATCCCGCATATAGCACGGTAGGCAGAGGGGTCATTCCCCACTTTCCACCGAATTGAGGCTTTGCGCGCTGAGTGGCGGAATTCAACGCCGCATTACATACATTCACTTGCGTTTACTAAATATTCTAGTCATATCAAAAATGCATTATATATTAATTTCGCTTAAAAGTCAAGGGGAGGGCCCGGAGTTCGATTACCAGGAGGTAATTAACACGATTACGCGAAGATAGTGGCGTGAAATGTCGACATCCCAACTAATTGAAATGTACGGCGCCTTGTCTCTACATTGTTTGCTGTAAGATTAATATGTTTGACTGGATTTAGGTAAAGTTAAACTTAGAGAATGTATTTATAGTATGAACAGTAACCTGTAGAATATAGATATGTACAAAAATACATGGGTATATATCTAGTTCTTTTTACCTATATATCTAGTTCTTTTTACAGTTTCCAGCTTTTTCTAATATATTTTCTTATAAGATATTAATTTTAAGCTTGAGTTATTACGAAAATATTGATGTAAGATTATTTTTTGGTTTCGGTTGTGTAGATTTCCTTAAGTGAATCTATTGGTCTGTATTTAGAGTGTATCTGACGTATAATATACGTGTTTCAGCTCGCAACTATTATAATGATTGTGTGGACTAAGAAACTTAAAATCCCAATTCCCATTTCTACTGTTTTCGTAGGAATTTCAAGAATTTCTATTCCCCTACACTTGCCAAGGAGTCTACATGTCAAATTTCAGGTTTCTGTGTACTCCGTGAAATGTCAGAGATGAGGATAAAAAGCTATGATAGAAATATAAATTGTTTAACGAGTAGGTACCTATATTAACTGTATAGATATAATTGTAGAAAATTCTCAACTATGCTGGAAAATTGTTGTAACAACTTCGTTGTAGCTGCTATTGCATTAAAACTTTTCCTCCATATTTTATTTAAATACAAATAACATTTTTCTAACTCAGAAGTCATAGTTGAGTGCATAAAGATGAAAGTTCCTTTTTAAATGTGTGTTTCAAATACTACCTCAGTGTGGTGAATTTCAAATTCATTTCTGGTGATTTTTATTTTATATGAAAAGTATATTAAATAAACATGGATGTCAAACCGTGTGTATAACAAAATAAATATTGCACACACGGTTTGACATCCATGTTTGTATAAAATGACATATACATTGCTAAAGACAACGCGTTATCAACGCGTCAAATATAAAGTAAAATTGATAAAAAATATTACTAAATTGTAGAAAATATTAATTCTAGTTAGGTTTAAAATTAGTATATTCTACTGGAATCTTAATCTTTTTGTTAGACGTTTGAGCAATAATCTTCTTGTGCAATACATATAGCCCTGTATTATGGCGTAAGTCAAAGATCATAATAAATTGTTGTTGTCAATTCCCTATAAGAAGCTAGTAGCCGTGTATTTTCTTATAAAAATTATGAACGCTTTTATTTGAAATAAAATAGATTAATCGGATGTGGATTAATATTAAAAATAATATAAATTCACGAAAAAGATGTCAAAACATCGTGGGTTTATTATTTATTTCAGCCATTTAAAGCAATTTGCTTATAAATTCTATTTGCACCATTAAGTTTAGTCAGTTCATCTTTGTAAAAGATTTGTTTACAATACAATAATTTATTAATATAATAAAATTATTTTACCTATATAAGACTACCAGGAAGAAAATTGAAAAACACATACAATTGTGCTGGATTAGATTATCCTATACTAAAATATTTTGAGGCAAGGACTATGTATGTCATGGGGGCTTCCGCATGTTAAATGATTGAATGTATTAAGCTTGCTCAATCAGTTGCTATAAAATGTTCGACAAAGACGAAATGCCTTGAAGCGGGTAGGGTTCGTTTTAATGTGAGTCGACTTCGTGTAAACAACGCTGTCGCTGGCTTCCTGTGCCATCGGCGATGCAAAGAATATTAAACCAATAGATATTCATACTAACTTACGTTCTTGCCTAATTTTGTGATGAAAAACACAATGTTGCCATATTTGCAAAAAGATATCTGCTAAAAATTTTAAAAGGTTACTGTTATATTATTTTGAACAGTAACAAAATAAATCAATGAAAATTATATGAATTCAATAAATTCATAATAAATAGTCTTAAATAAATTATATTAAAAAAAACTTTATTTAAAAAAAAGTTCAATTAAAATTTAAAAAAAAACGTAATTTGAAACCTTTTTAGGACTACATAGTCTATGACAAAGACATAGAGGGAGATGGAGATGGTTGAAATCAAAAAATTGTGCTTCCAATAAGGGACATCATTAATTCTCGCCGGCCGGGCTTGTCGGGGGATTGCCTGCATTACTCTAATAGCTTCTGAGAAAAATAACGGATCAATATCCGGGATCCGATCCGCGTTTGTTGTGGTCGTTTATCTGCTTTGATTGAGCTTAAAACTTGGTTTTTATGTGAATATCGATTGAAATATGTTATTTCATATTAAATGTATGTATGTGAAAGTATATATTTTAGTCTTGTGGAATTTGTAAATATTTATTAATTTATTATCCCGTTTATATTGAACGAAACAGAATTTACTATTCATTCTAATAGTAAAGTAAATTAAAAATTTTCCTTATTCTTACCACAAATTTTTGGACATAGGAAAAATATATACTGTTATGAATATAAAGAAAGAGTCCTTGCTTGGAATATCCTATTATAAAGTTGATTTGTAGGCAGTTAAATAAGCAGTTGGTAGCTACTAAGAACCTAATAGTCTTGTAAAAATCCCCCGGGCACCTAAGTATTTCTTTCAAATAATTATCCGACAAAACATCCGGGGATTCTTGCGGAGTTCGTTAGGATCTTACGGCCCTCCCTAAGTAGAATTAATGATTCCCTTTATTGAAAGTTCAATTTTTTGATTAGGGGCCGCGGCCTTTCGCCGAACATTGTTCAAACACCGGATAACAGGGTTTTATTTGCATTCGGTCAATACTGATTTGATTTGATTACATTCAAGAGGCTGCGCTTTTTTCAATACAAATTACAACAATTTAAGCTGTAGGTATAGGATATATTTTAATTTTTCAAAGAAAAACTAACCTATTCGTAAGTATAAGATTATTTATTTTTTATAAATAATAAGTAGGTATAGTCTCTTTAATCTGTTTCTAGGCTGTAAATAATATTAATTAACAACTTCTGTAGGGTTATCAATAGTTGACCATCAATTATTACATTCGTACATACAAAGAAACACTAAAGGTATTATCTCTTTTGGTTGACGTAGTAAATACTTTAGTTGGTACCATAATTATTAGGCAGAATAAATAATTTAAGTCTACAAGGTTTGAAAATGACCGTACCTTTAACTATCTATTAGTTAAAAGCTTAAGACATAGTTGCCTATATATAGTTTTTAACAACCACTTTAATGTGAATATGAAACGAACAATAAACATATGCCAGACTAAAAGTTAAAAATTGCTAGTAGGAAATAGTGTAAAAATTTAAAAATTCGTAGTTCCAGGTCATTTTTCAATTTTCAGATCTTGTACGATACCAAGAACAATGGATGTATAAAAAATTCAAAGATTGCACAATCTTTTGTGTAGTTGTGTTGCCTTACAAATAGCGGCAGGCACGGTGGCCGAGTGCTGTAATCTGTTGGCGAGTGAGGCGAATGAGACGAGCTGAAACCAGCGCAAACGGTCGACTTAACCAAACAAAAACCTATAAAATAGAATACATCATTTTTGAATATTTTTTTAAATATTTTATAATTAAACACTGTTAATATATTATTAATTATTAATAATTTTAAATTAGACTGACATCAAAAATTACTGATATGAATTTATATTGAAAATATAGCAGGGTAGACCTCTGTCTCCCTCCCTCCTCTCTGTCCCTGGTTCCAGAGGGAACAGGGTAGACCTCTGTTCCCTCTGGAACCAGAGAACGTAGCGTTAAAAGATTCCTTTCTCATTTAATATTTCGAATTGAGGTATTGCGTGCCGAGTGGCGAAACTCAACGCGACGTTTTGCCTTGTTGCCAGAATGAGAAAATGAAAATATTATTTAATATTTGCATTTCCTGGAGTGGTAATCGAATCCAAAAGCTTTCGCGTCACACGCTCGTGCCTCTGCGCCACGCGTAGCGTCTGCGTGTAAAATAAATTCTACAATTTTTTGTTAAAGTTCCTATAATAAGAGGAATATATAATTTCAATATATGCAAAACGCAATATGGTTAAAGAATCTCTTTACAAAATATTTATAAAAATCTTTATCTGTAGTGTGCAATGGTTAGAAGGAGCGCAGGGTGAGGCGGTCCGACGCGGCGGGAATCTAATTTGGTTCAGTAGTCGTCGCTCATTTGTTCAAATTACATCCCACGCCGACGCCACCGGCCGAGACGCGTCGGAACTCCAGACCCTATGTTAACTAGAAGGAATTGTTTTCAAAAAGCCCAGTTAGTATGTTACACATTCAATAATTATAAACATTTATTACTCTATTTTTACAAATAGTATCTCCATGCATTGTTTAGAGTAGCCTAAATGGATGCGACGATTTGTTTAAAAAAAATTACTCAAAAGAAATCATATTTATATTGAGACTAGCGTGGTGCTAATAGAACAGCGCTTGATTTTTAACGTGATGGTAGTTGATTTCATATCCACACGGCAGAATTATTATAGTTAGATTATTTTAAATTTCGTCGCTCTGGTAAGTCAAAGCGCGGTTTCAAGCCGAAAAGTGTCTAATTATTTTTGGCAGACGAACATCAGTTGAGCATGATTCTATATTCTTAACAGTTATACTTTATCATTCGCTTATTAACTTTTATTTAGTTATTTATTTTATAATTGTATAATATTAACTGAAATAGTTGAATCCAGCACTAAAATACGCTTTTAAAGAACGATCTTCAAATACTGAGTATTCAAAAAAAGGTTATCACTCAAATTCTAAAACAGGTAGCTAGTCCATTAACGACGACATCACGTATATATTTTATAAACATCTATGTACCTATATACATTGGCGCTAAATGAAATTATACAGTCTGATGGATGACTTCATGATCTAATTAACCTGCGCATACTTTAGAACAATATTAATTACTAATATTAACTCCCATACGCTGCTATGTTGCAGTGTATCTATACCGATGTGCATTCTCACGGTGATTGACTTACGTAATGAGAACGATCCAGTGCCTTCCCTATATGTATACTAGCTTGTTAGAGTATGTAGAGCCGGGTGTTTATGTAGCCTTGCCTGGAGTAACGCATGTGTCAGTGATTGGATTATCCGGTGAACGCCTTTTGGAATTGTATCTTGGATATGATGTGGTCAAATTTGACTTGCATATAAATATAGTGTTACCATTATCTATACATATATGTGACATAAAAACTTTTTATGAAAATTACACGGACGGAGGAACATGAAACTTGCCACAATTATAATTTATATAGAGAAGGAGCGCAGAATCCTAATATTTTTTTATAATGCATAAAAAATATATTAAATTAATAAAATAAATGTTACACACACTACCATGGTTTGACATTCATGATTATATTAAGTGACATATACATTGCTAAATACAACGCGTTATTAACGCGTCAACGGGGATACTAGTAAATTTTGATAGGTTTTTATTTATTATTATTCGGATAAAATAAATGATTACTAATAGAAATTGACTTCATTTGCTTCATTCATGCATACACTGATATTGAATTAAGTTGCAAGAATAAATCCAAAAACTAATATCTAACGAGTACACGTTCTTAATGAACTGAATTCAACTTATATTTTGTTAAAGTATTTGCTAGTCATTGATCCATTTTTTTAAATATTAATTTTGAGTATTAAGGGCCTAATTCATTAAATTATAAATACTCATTATATTATAGTACAAAGTATAAGACTGCGGCGTTGAATTCCACCACTCAGCACGCAATGCCTCAATTTGGCGGAAAGTGGGGAACGGAGTGTCTTAACACTAGGTTCCCTCTGTCTACCCTGCTATATGCGGGATACTGCGTGAAGCTATGTATGTATGTAGTATAAAATTTAGATAATGACCGTTATACATGATTTTGGGTACAAAATCTTTATAAATGCACATTTTTTTTCAACTTCACGCTGTATCCCGCATATAGCAGGGTATTCAGAGGGAATCTAAGAACCTAGTGTTAAGACACTCTTACTCTTGTTCCCTTACAACAATTCCGTTCCCCATATACTCGTATTTGTTATTTAATGTGTAAGCCACATTATTGTAAAAAATCATATGAACCTGTTCAGTAGTTTTAGCATGAAGAGTAACAAACAGCCACCTATCCTCAGAAACTTTCACATTTCCATAGTCGTCGTCGTCGTCGTCAGCCAGAAGACGTCCACTGCTGGACATAGGCCTCCCCCATAGATCGCCATGTAGCACGACTGGATGCCTCCTGCATCCAGCGCTTTCCCGCAATTTGGACTAGGTCGTCGGTCCATCTAGTAGGGGGCCGTCCCACGCTACGCCTTCCGGTATTTCCATAGTATTAGTAGGATTTTGGTTTTATATAAAACGCACATCCTTGGGGTTCTATGTTCATCAAATATGAAATCTAATATTAATAAAAAACATACTTCACATAATAATGTCGTTATAAGCCAAATTCCAAATAATTACATAGTTATCTACAATTGTATAATTTTCCTCGTACACGCTGCATCCAGTATTCACTACTCACAATAAGCCACATTTATCATCAATATAAAATGTAAATGATTATTAAAATGAAACGAGAGTTGTTTTCGTAGAATTTTAATGTTTGCCCTCGTTAGGCGGTAATAAGGCGGGGCTGTATCAGTCAAATATTGATGTTGGAGCTCTTTATTGATTAGCTCAGCTGGGTTTTTACTTTCTTGAGATGTTCGAGATGTTTTTACTTGATTACTGTGTAAGAACATTTTCTGAATCGAAACTTTTGAATTTTATAAACTTTAAGCATAAATATCGTAAATATAATATGGCAAACAAAATGTATCCAAATCATAAATGTACACATGTACTTCTATATTTTGTGTTTATATACGTACAAATATACTCGTTTGTTGAGTGATCAAGTAATAGGATGTAATGTTTATTTTAGCTTCACGCTGTATCCCGCATATAGCACTAACTACCTAACCTAACTAACCTGAGAACCTAGCGTTAAGACATTCCGTTCTCTTTTAACAACTCCGTTCCCCTCTTTCCGCTGGATTGAAGTATTGCGTGCTGAGTGGCGGAACTCAACGCCGCGCTTTGGCTTGTTATATCAAAATACTTCATATCCTGGAGTGAGAATCGAACGCACAACCTGTCGCATTTACAGTCGCTCGCTTGTGCCTCTGCACCATTTTTAGAACATATTTTACAATATAAAATAAAAACTATTAAATCTATTATTTACCCTGAACATTTTGGTAGAGTCCTATAAAACAAATTAATTTTACACTCAGACATACCTATGCATGAGTAGCAAACCTATAATGGCACTTTTGATAGTTTCATTTCCATTGTTACCTCTAAATCCGTAGAACTTTGACGATATCCGCAATAACGTAACTAAATGTACTTCATCCACCAGAATAAAGGACACTTCATTCTTCCTCCTTTTCGTGTAAACTGATGTGATTTAGAAACATTGTGTTAAATATGAAAGGTCTTGTGTATGTGGTCGGGAGATGAGACCGTGGGGCGTGTTTTTGCTTTATGTTGCGTGAAATTTTATCGTCGCGGACGCGGTGTCGGCGACACGCCAATGCCCTATACGTATTACGTACCTACGTTTAATATGTTTGGTAATAAATGATAAACCTAAGTGGGTAATTCGTTAGTCCTTGGAGGCTAATGTTACGTTAGCTTTATGAAAATTACGTCTCAGATGGTAGAGAAGTATCTATCAAAATGATTATTGCACTAAAACAACTGAATGTAAACGAAAAGTGTAACATATATGGTAAATATTTGTTACCATGGTTTAATAATATTAAATAGTTTATTGTATTTTTGGGCACAAAAATCAAAATTCTTTCAAACAAAATATAGTAAGTCTAAATTTTTACTAAAATATTAAAAAAAAATGATTATAAATATTAACTTATCAAAAATCATCTCTAAAAGGGTTCCATGTGAATTCTTAGGACTCTACATATTTGCTCAGCATTATACAAATGAGGCGCGGCTTTGTTGGACGTCTAACTTGTTAAATGAGAGCCTTACTAAGTAAACAGAGAGCGGCGAGTGGGTAAATACGGTAATACTGTAATACGGTGGAACGGTAATATGCTAATACTTTGTCCGGCTCGAGCTTCCAGCTTAGAGACCTTATAAAAGCGCTACATTATGACATTTTGGATAATGGACGTCATATATGAGTGACTTATTCATTATTTTTCTATCTAAAATTTTATAGAAGACAGAATAACTGGTAAAAAAATAATTAATTCTTTGTATTCGTTAAGAAAAATCATTTTTAACTAAATAACTACAATAAAAGAAGTATTTTCTTAATTCCAATTTAGTCTTTACGAAAAGTAATTTAAAACTAACTTTTTTTAGCTTCACGCTCTATCCCGCACATAGCAGGGTAGACAAAGGGAACCAGAAAATCTAATGTGCACTTCGTTCTCTTTTAACATTTCCGGTCCCCATTTTCCGCCTAATTGAGGCATTACGTGCTGAGTGGCGGAACTCAACGCCGCGCTTGCCTTGTTATCAGGGTAAGAAAATGAAAATACTAAATATTATTTAATATTTTCATTGGGAGTGGGAATAGAACCACAACCTGTCGCGTTTATAGTCGACAGGCCACAATTATAATTAGAATTAACTAATCAGTTCTATTAATGAATGTAAGTGGATATGTAGTAGGTAGGTAGGTATATCTTTTTATCATAGAAAATCACATTAACCTGTTACAAGGCATTTTTTATATAATTCAATGCCCTAAGGAGAGTTCCATCACCGTCTGTCCCCGACGTGAACGCTATTGTTGACTAGATTAAACTGTTTTGTTGCGTTAACTTACTTAGAATGACTGGGTTTATTTGTGTAATCGTTTTTAAAAGATTGATTGAGGCACATCGCCTAGAATCAATGCGAGTAGTAGAATTAAAATGGCTTCATAAATATATTATAGCGTGATGCTTTTATTATGATCGTGCCCTAAGAGTAAAAGTGACCTGGCTTAAAAACAATTTATGAATCATCTGATAATCTTAATAGAGAATTAGGTTTTTTATAGGCATTTTTAGCACTTTTACCGAAGTCTGTAGTTAGTGAAATTAATAGTTACGTAATTTAACATCTAAAGTAGCTATTTTCTTATATAATATAAGAAATTAAAAAATATATAGATAGTATACCTATGTAATGCATATGTTGTTGGAGTATAGTTTATGGAATTAATAATTTAAAAGGTGAAATAACATGTAGAAATTAAGCTTAGATTAAAAAAAATAATCATTTAATTATTTTTACTACAGTTTTATAAAGGATATTTGAAGTAGTTCCTATTTTTTTATAAATAGATTTTAATTATTGAAAAATCTAACACATAAAAATATACCAACAAATATATTGAAGTTAGCATTTAACAAACTCATATAGAACATATCACATTCCCTAAAGTGATACAAGTATCAGTCTGAGTTGAAGCCTAAGTTTAAACTTTCATTCAATCGATATCCTCAAATATCACGTATCACAGGAACCCTTCAACTAACAAGTTCGAAGTTGTCTTCAACTTAGCAAGCCTCTCGGATATATTGGGAATATAAATATCCGCCAGCCCTTTCTTAGCCACTTAAGACATCCGCCTTGGACCCTTATGTCCTACTGTACTACATGTTAAGGCAACATCTATTTTGAGTAACGCTGTCCCCATGGGAAAGTGCGTATTTGAAAACTTAATTTTACTGCCAAATTCTTTGACAGAAGGGTCGTACTTTTATATGGAAAGCGCTTTTTTATTTAACATGTGTTGCTCAGTTTTTAGGTTACTGATTTTGGCTATTGAGTATGGTTTAATAGTTATTTAGAAGTTTCCCAATAAATACACTTTTTTGTGTTGCATTACTATCCACAATTAAGTTGAGAAATTAAGGTAAGTTAAAAGTGGAAAGTAAGAGATTTGTTGAAAAGTAATTGTCAAATATAATATTTTTTTCCTTAATTAATAAAAATAACGAATCCCTATATGTATATAAAAAAAATATTTAAGACCATACGTTATACATAACGTATCAAACACTTACATAAGTGATACTCGACGTCGGGTCATCAAAGGTCGAAATTCTCGTAGACGCCCTCATTTTGCGTCATTGCAGATTGTAGTGATGGATATTAATTCTTGCGTCTTTTATCTCCCTGTTTATGTGCAGGCGAGCGTTTAACTCAATAACAACCGAGAGCTACGAAGACTTTGTTCGTAAAACGCTACTTTGACGATTGATACCTAAAGGGTTTTAGTTTAAGAGCTTACGTTAAATTAAGACTAGAAAAGTTTATATCTTGTACTTATCAGATGATTGAACAACTATTTTATGAGTCTGGCTATTTGGAAACTTCGACGCAATATTTTTAGAAATACATTATAAGTCTTTCGAAAGAATCTGGTAGTCTTGGAAACCCAAGCGCAAGTCCAAGCGCTCTCGCCAATTAATACGTTCTAATCGAGCTGTGTCGAAATTTTTTATACTTATTTGTTACGATGTTGTTGTAGGGAGAAGTTATTTATATATATGTAAGATAGATTGACACTTCTCTTGGTCCATATTACTTATGTTATTAAGGATATATCAAAACGAAATATCGCTCTGATTTCCTAGAGTTGTATGTGGGGCTTGAATACCGATTACAGAAGGACAAATAAACATTCTGAAGAAAATTAACTCACTTACATTTGTATTGATGTGTTTTATTCTTATAAAATCATTATTTACAGACTTCTATCAGCTTTCATTATCTATATATATTTTCTTTTTCTATCTATCTTCTATTTTCTTTATAGTAGAGATATTTAAAGAAATTCCAGAATAACAAGTCATATACATTTAGTAACGTAGATCGTAGTTCGGACAATGGTCACAAAACGCTGATTTCGTTAAGTGTGCAAGTTTTTCTATGAGAGGGGTGGCTGCTCGCTCTTCTGTTAAATTAGCGAACCGACGGCTGAGCACGAAATATGTATCTTTCGTATGAAATTACATCCAATACGAAGGTACAACCTACTTTAGTGCTTTACAATGTATATTTGCTTAGTATTTCATTTATTTTTACTATTTTAGTATTTTATATTATAAAATAGAATGTTATAAAAATAATCGTTTATGATAAAATAAGTAACGAATCGAAGGAAAATTTTAAGCCCGCCTTTACATAAGGTGGGTGTATTCAAGATTTTTCTATATAGATTCGAATAAGTACACGTATCTTTTTTTTTTAATGAGCTTAAATTATTGATGTACCTTTCGTTGCTTGTCCTTAACATGGCTTTACCCAAAATCGAGACATTACGTGTCGGCCTCAAATTATAGAAATTACAAAAAAAAATTGTTATAATACATATGTATTAATTAACTAATATTAACTAATATTAGTTACAGATAAGAAACAATATCTTATGTAATGTGAATATTCCCTCTTTGTTGCTTTTCAAAGTGTATTATTATCCTTAGCCTTACCAATATTATAAATGTGAATGTAAGTTTGTTTGTTACGCTTTCATGCCAAAACCACTGAACTGATTATCATAAAACTTTGCATACATATCCTTTGTGATATGGAAAAGGATATAGGATACATTTTATTAATATTTAATTTTTTTATTAAGGCAATTTTTATTTTTACTTGATATCTATAAATATTTCAGTACAGTCAAATACGTCATTAATTTCTTCTGCGTACAAATGACAGTACTGCCATATACTATTTTTTGTTGTTCAATGCCATTGCCCACGCGAGCGAAGCCGAGGGCAACGGCTAATAAAGTATATGTATATCTACTTCCTAGCAAACCAGCTCTCTGTGATAGCTCTCTGGTATGATATTTACTGAGCTTTTATTTATGTAAAAGATATCTTTGTATTTTCCTCTAACAGGTAGTGTATTCAAATATACCTGTACTTTGACTAGTGATCCGGAAAACCGCTCAAGATACCATACGAAAATAAACATTTAAGAAATTGGGTTTGTATCTACGTACTATCTTCAATCAAGCACAGCTATGCCAATATGAAATGTATTACGGTTAATCATCAATACAGCTATTTTTGTTACTTAGTGAAAACAATTGGGGTGAACACGAAAGTCAATAATCGTTCCATGTATGGAATTTTGCTGACGTTCCCCACTGACATATTTGTGTAACACCTATCACCTGTCGGCGAGGTGACGGCACATGAAAAATGATACTTACACAACTGTACACTGTGAGAGCATAACAATATTCGAGATACTCAGATTGCTTTCAACAAAATTATATTATATAACGTAAAAAAATTACATAAAGTCTTGCTTACTTTAGTGAAAAGTGATTTCGATAATATTCATATATTGATAGACGCATTTCTATAAAATTAGTGACCCCGTAGATGCGTTAATAACGCATTGCGTAGTGACGTATATGTCACTTTATATAAACATGGATGTCAAATCATCGTAGTGTGTGTAACATTTATTTTATTAATTTTAATGTATTTTATATATATTATTTTTAGAAAATATAATCATTGTGCAATCCTTAGCTATATAAACTATAAGTGTGCCGAGTTTCATGCTCCTCCGTCCGCGTAATTTTCATAAAAAGGGATCTAAAGTTTTTCGTTCACGTATTTATACATACATACATACATAGCTTCACGCTGTATCCCGCATATAGCAGGGTAGGCAGAGGAAACCTGAGAACCTAGTATTAAGACACTCCGTTCTCTTTCAACAATTCCGTTCCTCACTTTCCGCCGATTTCCACATATTTATATATTGATAAATACAGCAAATTATTATACACTTCTTTTTGCGGTAAGTATGCAGTACAAATTTATTAGGGTGAAAGTAGAGAACGGAGTAAAAGTAATATGCACTGTGCTTTGCAGTCTAAACACGTAAACACGTTCATCACTAAAACACACATTTATCACTACAATTATAGGGAACGCATGAAAATTCCACTGAAATACATAAGTACTTAGATATTTAGAGACATCCAGCAAAATAGCAGTACCAAATATAGCTGTATATCTTGATTCTGTTACAGACGTCGATAAACTTTACTTGTACCTCACATACCGTACCACGTGACAACCCCGTGATCATACCAATAACGTGCCTTCACACAATTTACTATGAAATGGCTTATTCTATACCTTATCTATTTGTAATAGAGATTTAAGGCATGAATAAAGAAATTTGCCATCTATATTCAACACGTTTTAGCCTTCCGCCGGTCACTTTGACGTTATCTCAAAATAAACGCAGCTTTATTCTTGACTTCTTATTATAAGTATGAGTTTTTACATATTGAAAGATTATCACTGTGTTCATTTAGAATAGGTCAAATCAGGTATAAGACATGTAGTATATAAAGTACTTTTTGTTAGCTTCACGCTGTTTTCCGGACATAGCAGGGTAGACAGAGGGAACCTGAGAATTTAGTGTTAAGACACTCCGTTGTCTTTTAACATTGCCGCCGAACTGCGGCATTGCGTGGAATCGATCCCTCAACCTGTCGCGTTTACTGGCGCACGCTTGTGCCTCTACGCCACGACGGGCTCCAAGCAAAGCCTATATCTATAAGTACTCATTATTTAATCATTAGAAATGTAGCCTCACCATAAGATATATTAAGTTCGTCACATACGAGTATGTATGCCTTGTATTTTTAATATTAATATTACTTTGTATGTATTTTAATATTCAAGATTTTTCACATTTTCTGTTATAGACGGTTGTATTGTAGTTGTCATTCCTACGCTCTGATAAGACGAAGCGCGGCATTAAGTCCCGCTACATAACATGGAATGTCTCAAATTCAGACAGAAAGTGAAGAACTGAACATCGTATCTTGACTCTTTGCTCTTTTTTTTTCTTCGCTTCACTTCAACTTCACGCTGTAACCCGCATATAGCAGGGTAGGCAGAGGGAACCAGAGAACCTAGTGTTTAGACACTCCATTCTCTTTAAACAATTCCGTTCCCCACTTTCCGCCGAATTGAGCATTGCGTGTTGAGTGGCGGAACTCAACGCGGCGCTTTGCCTTGTTACCAAACCCAAGAAATGAAAATACTAAATTTTACATTTCCTGGAGTGGGAATCGAACCCACAACCTGTCGCGTTTACAGTCGCTAGTGCCTCTGCGCCACGACAGGCGTTTTTTTCTACGTTTTGCTCTACTATCCTTATTTCAGAATAAGGATAAAGTTTAAAAAATAATAATGAAAATTTATGTTCCTTCTAACGGTGATTTTATTTCACTTCTAAACATTTATACCTATCAATTATAATTTATGATTAAAACATATAGCATATAAATGTAGATATTGTTAAGCCTCATTCTATATCAGGTAATTAGTTCGCTATATCTAACTATAATAGTATAGGTACAGTATTTAATGCTTGTTGTGCATATTGCTTACACATTGTTAACCGTCGACATATCTTAATGTTGGTTAATGATGAGCAAACATATCGTTAATTACACTTCATCATGATAATAGCTTGATTTGTATTAAGTCGTGATTTATTTATGGTCATAATCTGGATATATGGTTGTAGTGATATTTTCTATAAAATACCTTTATATAGGTAATTATGTTAAATACACAATCTTACAAAGAATTATAAATGTGAAACTTTGTTTGTTATTCTTTCACATAAAAATTACTAACCGAATATTGATGAAACTTTACAGTAATATAGCTTATATTATTATATAATCTTGTAAAGAGCAATTGTTGAGTTTCTTGCCGGGTCTTCTCAGCAGAACTGCCTTCCGAGCTGGTGGTAGCTTCCGTTAGGACTGACACGACTGACACCTTTGTAAATTGACGATTCGAAAGTGCTTGTAATAGCCTACTTGAATAAAGAATATTTTGATTTTGATTTTTGATTTTGTGTTTTAATAAATTTTCCTACATTTTTTACCTAATTGAGAAAATAACTCTCTCTACCTTTTTAATAATGATAGAGTGAGAATTTACTGGGGAGTAATATGTAACACTGCACTACATATCTTTATAAGATATTAAAAATATATAACTACAAAATTATTAAGCTTTGAACTTTCAACTGTGAAATTTAAGAAAAATATATGTTAATCGTACGTCTAAAGGAAATGTCAAGGCTATAACTATACGGGCTAAATAATAATAACTGACTTATCCTGTGATACTTATATATGATATAATACATTGATGTAGATACTAATTTAGACATGAATCGAAGATTATCATAATTATCACGCAAATAACAGGTATGACATAACATTAATAATACAAATTACAGTGATGATCGACGGTGGCAGAATTCAGGTGGCGGTGGCGTTCCGGACGTGCCGATGACTGCCCGGTATTTAAGATATGCAGCACGACAGAGGCATTGCTAGAATACCTGTTGTGCTTACTAATAATTATAAATCAGGATAGTTTTTATAAAGAAATATATAAATTTCTTATTAATTACTAATCGGATAAAATATAAGTTAAAAATTCGATGAAACAGTTAGGGATTTGGTTGCAAGTAGCGACGGCTAAATTCGCGCGCCGGCGGCATTCCATACGTAACTATCACTTATTGGTATGTTTGTAATGTATAAGGAACATTCTTAGCGTTCTCTTTAAAATAATTAATAATAGTCGATGTTATTGTCGCAGTTAAGCGTGTTTCAAACAATGGTTGTTGGTTCAAATAAAATTTAAATAAATGGGTAAATAAGTTTTTCATTTTAAATATTCTGAGACCAGGGTCTGCCCTGTAAACCGCAGCAGTTTAAAAAATATATCATTTTAAGAATTATTAGCAGTAATAACGTCTGTATTCGACTCAGTGTATCTAACCAAATATGACTATAGTAGTACGAATTAGAGTAAAACACACCCGGGAGTTTTTATACAGACAATTAGTAATATGATAAATAGCCGATAAAGTCCTTAAAACCTGGCTGTATTCTCACATCTTTAAATAGTCCTAATAAAAAAAAATAAAAGGCAGTATTTTAAATTTAAATATCTTAATACTTGCAAGAGGACGCCGCAAGCTTAACATTAAATATTAACGTAAAAGCGAGATCTAAGTGCATCCTACAAAGAGACTGGGATAAGCACGCGTGAAACTTGAGCTATTCTTAGTAGAACCTTATAGTGTAGCGTTTAGGAAATCTCGTTACAAAGAACTAGAGAGAGGAAGGCTAAGCGTTGAAGTGTCTTGAGATAATCGGTGACGCTACTGTAGATGTTCCTAAGTGTTTGAATAATATGCTATATTTTGAGATTTAAGATAATTACGTGAATGATGTGACCAATTTCTCTGGCAATTACCTTTTATCAGCTTCACTTGTATGTTTCACTCAATTTAAGTAAGTCTTATAACGCTAATTCGAATAATATTTTGACTTCCGATTTGCTTGAAAACTTGCATACGTGTCTAGATTCGACCAAATTATAATATTTTCGTAGGATATCCCGATGTCCTTGCCAGGATGCCAGGCTAACCAGGATAACGAGAAAAGAATTTAAAGCTTGTTGTTCTTAGTTTTTTTATGCACATAATTAATTTGTAATCCTTTTATATTCTTTTTATATAGCTAAGTTCTATCTAGTCTAAAATAAGATGTTTGAATATCTGATAGTGACGTTGAGAAAGTTTTGTTACTATATTGATCTCAAGGTTTGAAAATTTATTTTTATTTCCATTAGGGTCTGTAGTTTATCTTACCGCAGGACTGTGTTTGTAGAAAAATCATAATTTATTTATTTATTTATTTCCTATAGGAAAACATACAGCTTTTTATATACAAAAATAAACTTTAAAATTAATGAGAATAATATTAACATATAGAAATATGAGTTAAAAGATACTTAATAAAATGTATATAGTATAAGAATTTAGAAGGAAATCCATTCTATACTTTAAGAACAGCAAAAAAAATCTAAGCTCGCAAAAGCTATGTAAATGTAGAAAGGTCTTGAGGGTCGAGACGCGGGTGGGGGTGGCAAGTGGACAAGGGGCAAGGCAAGGCGAACAAAATGCCATCGCTTTGTACCCAACGTTAATCCTTTAATAGCAATCGAGCGGTGCAGTAATAGTATCCTCGGTTGCGGATAGACCCCCTTGCGCTTTGTCTTTTATAATAAGATCGTAAAGCATTCAAGATATGTTGCTAGCACATATTAGGTTAGTATATAACGTGTAATTCGAAGCTTTTGAAGTACTTTACTCGATATTTATAAGAATTTTTCGAAAAGTATAGATGTTATGATTATTTAACATTAATCTACCATCGTCATAGTGACGCTGTGGGAGAACGTCTGTCTATTTATTGCAGCTGGTAGTGGGTTCGATTCCCATGCGGTGACTTAATAATATTTAAATTATTCTTATTTGTCCGCTTGCCTAAGACTAACTCCTTAAAAAATTCGGAGGAAATGCTTAAAAAGGAATGAAAATTAGTTATTTTACTGTTACGAGTATTTTGTGCTCTTCTCGTTAAAGGTTTGTTTGCCTTATATAAAAGCCAAACAAGCAGATCAATATAGATTGTTAGATAAGTTTATCTTATAGCTACTTCTATTATGCAATAAAGACAATCTTACGTCGTCGAGGTTGTGTAGGTTTGTATGTATCCTTATATACTAAGTAAGTATAATAATTGAGGCCTATCGTGGCGCAGAGGCACAAGCGTGCGCCTGTAAACGCGACGGGTTGTGGGTTCGTTTCCCACTCCAAGAAATGTAAAAGTTTAGTATTTTCATTTCCTGGGTTTGGTAACAAGGCAAAGCGCGGCGTTGAGTTCCGCCACTCAGCATGCAATGCCTAAATTCGGCGGAAAGTGTGCAACGGAATGTATTAACACTAGGTTCACAGGTTTCCCCTGCCTACCCTGCTATATGCGGGATACGCGTGAAGCTAAAAAGAAAAAAAATCTCATTACGCGGTTGTGTAGGTTCAAATCTTATGAGATATTTGTCATAGTTAAGAAAAACACAGTTTTGGCGTTAAGCCAACGCAATATCTATAAACCAAGTACGCTCAAAGAAAACAAAGTGATTTGTCACTGTAATCTCTCCGGCTTATGTTTTTTATATTAACTAGTAGATAGATATACCCGATGAATTATAGAACATGTAATGCAAAAATATTGCCTTTTTTACACTTCTTCTCCTTGTAAAGTTGAATTGTACCAAAAATCACTCTTTCGTCCATATCATTTTCGTTAATAGGCGCTACTTATGTATTACTCGTATACTAATATTGGTATTTCCGTTTACTGTCCATATCGTTTCTTTTTAAATTTCAGAACTTTCCATTAAGTTTGTAAATATTACTCCTTATATCTTGTGAAACGCCCGCTATTGTGATATCAGTCAATATGAGATACTTCACGCCAGGAGATAAAACCCGTAACTAAGTTTTAGTTAGAGGTAAAGGTAAACTAAAGGTAACTTTAAAAGTAATGAAATTTTCTTTAACATTTAGTATTCATAAAGCTATTTTCTTTTTTTTTTTTTTTTTTATGGATAATGGATGGCAAACGAGCAGAAGGACTGCCTGATGGTAAGTGGTTACCTTCTCGGCCCATGAACATCTAAGCAACACAAGAGATGTACCTGTGGATGTTGCCAAATCTAGAGGATACAGATGGAAAAGGAGACAATGTAGTGTCCAGCTATCGGAACCACCTCACATTTTGGGGGAAAGGATGGGTGGAAAGGGGAAAACCTGGCTTACATACGCCATCGAACTCCGGGAACACATCATAAGATATTTGGCGGTCTGTCTTTGACATGATAGTGGTCGCGAGCCAGATCGAGGACGAACTCCTACCACCAAACACTTTCAATTTTTTACTTATATTTACTTATACTTTAGTTTCACTTAGAATGTTTTTAAATGACTTAAAAAATACTAGAGGTTATCAATTCGGATTGTTTTTTATGTGTGTTACCGTCTCAACGCGTTAACTTTTCACTTTTTCACCGGTTGAACCAATTTTGACGAATTTTTTTTAGGCTTCTATGACACAGCTAGTGCTTCTGATTTGGTCCTTGGTCATTTTTAAATTCTTAATTAAGATCGTCTAAATTTTGCGTTATTCGTAATAATTGTTCTTTTTAGTGCATTGTATTTGAAATAGGTATTTTTTTAATTTTAATTATTATCACTTTTATTCCAATAAGTACTAGCTGTATATGTATGTATCTAGTCTGCCCCAAGCCTACCACATGTACCTACTCTCATTTCCTCACCTCGCACTGCCATATTTATCATTTCTTTGTCCACCCCAAAGATTTATTATTGCCCTTCGAGACGATACCATAACTCAACGAGCGTATTATTTATGGCTTGTGTGATTCTGTTATCCAATGCGTAACCTGTTCACTATAGCTACAGATGTAGAAATAAAATAGTAGATAACTAAAAACAGTAAAGTCACAGTATATTTTTAAGATAGTCAAATTTTATTATTTTTTCTACATACATACATACATACATAAAGCTTCACGCTGTATTCCGCATATAGCAGGGTAGGCAGAGCGGGACTATGTTAAGACACCGTTTCCCACTTTCCAACGCAGAATTGAGGCATTATGTGCTGAATGGCGGAACCTAATGTCGCGCGCTTTTGCCTTGTTACGCTTTCCAGGAAATGAAAAAAATTCCGCATTTCTAGAGTGGGAATCGAACCCACAACCTATCGAATTTACAGTCACAAGTTTGTGCCTTCTTGCGCCAATGACAGGCGCTTTTATATTATCATAGCATCATATTATATTGGTATTGTTATTATATATTGTTTTCTTTTATTGCGAAGTAGAGGCGTTCTGTATTATTTTTTTTGGGGCTTCTGCGCTGTATCCCGCACATAACACTTTAGTAAGCACGGGGAAACCAAAGAACCTAGTGTTAAGACACTCCGTTCTCTTTTTAACATTCCGTTCCGTTTGTTTTTTTATGTTCCAAAATTTTTAAAAGTGTGTGTATAAAATATTTTTTTTTATTATGACCGCTGAAAACCTTAAAATATTTATATACTAATAATTCAATACTTGTTATATGAACAGAATAAAATCTATTAATTAATGCTATTACCGAGTTTCAAGGTCGCAATTTATTATTTTGTTTAGATTCGTATCTTACAATTAGTAGGGATACTATGGGGCTTCAACTTTGTTTTCTAATAAAGAAAGTTTGCGTCTTTTCGTAACTTGGCTCTTTGATGAGCGTTGCGCGGGATTCGAGGACTTGGAACATGTTTTGCTCCCTATTAAACAACTTCATTCTTTAACAACCCGCCTTTTACATTTTATTCGTTCCACCTACGCCTCATTTTAAAATGTTGTCAACTTGTATACGAAAAACCGAATTAAACTATTTGTTTGGACACTAAAATATTGTTGCTTTTATATACATATATTGTTCTTTTTTTAATTTTTTTTTTAACTTCACGTTGTAACCCGCATATAACAGGGTAGGCAGAGAGAACCAGAGAACCTAGTGTTAAGACACTCCATTCTCTTTCAACAATTCCGTTCTCCACTCTCCGCCGAAATGAGTCATTGCGTGTTGAGTGGCAGAACTCAACGCCGCGCTTTGCCTTGTTACCAAACCCAAGAAATGAAAATACTAAATTGTACATTTCCTGGAGTGGGAATCGAATCCACAACCTGTCGCGCTTACAGAGCCTCTGTGCCACGACAGGCGTTATAATGTAAAATTGTATTTATGATGTATTGAATTTATAATATAAAATTTTATTACATTCTTAAGTAGCTCTTATTATTTTCAGCAGTATTTATTAATCAATTAATCAATGCAAAAAATCTTGCAACGCATTTTTACTCGTTTCTTGCTATCCGCTTTGTTTGAAAAGTTGGACACAGTTTTGAGATAGGTATATGAATACTTATATTATTTTCATAGCGTAAATCTGATTTTCTTGTCAGGACAAGGCATTTTAATAGAGAACATGTTGATATGATATTTTTCTATTAAATGCATTTTTCATATAAAAATGTAATAAAATCAAAAACCCCGCCTTTGTTTAAAAAGTCAATCTACAGACATTCCTGCAGCAGGAGGCTATAAATCATAGGCACCCCTATCGGGCTGTTGGCCGCGGGGGATGAACTTATCCCGTCTTAATATACTGCGAGAAAAAGTAGTCCGGTCTCCCTGGACAAGGAAATACACTCAGACTGTGTATTCTCGGATTTCCGACTTTGGTTTTTTACGAAGGAGTTCAAGAGGTAGGGTTAAATATAGCGAAACAATGTTGTGTACTATTTTATAAATTTGTTAATAAATTAAAGATTTTTGTCTCATATAATATGTATAGGTAGAGCACTTACTATATGCGCTACTTGGGCCAAATGGCGTGAGGTCACTGGTGTGGTCTGCGACCGCAGAATACCGCCCAAGCTCAAGGGACAGATATACAAGTGCATAATCCGACCTGTTCTTCTATACGGTAGCGAATGTTGGCCGGCGCTGTCTCGGCACACTCAGGAGCTTCGCTTTACGGAGATGAAGATGCTGAGATGGATGTGTGGCGTTACGCGGGCCGACCGCATACGTAACACATTCATTCGAGGTAGTCTTCGGGTCCGTGATGTAGCGGATAAGCTCCAAGAGCGTCGCTTGAGATGGTACGGCCACGTTGCGAGCCGTCCCGAACACTATGTCGGAAGAAAATGCCTTGATATATCTGTTCCTGGAGTTAGACCCCCCGGACGCCCAAGGAAGCGATGGCTGGATGTCGTGAAGCAGGATATGAGAGCAAATGGACTAACCACCGTGCAAAGTGGAGTAGGTTGAGTAGGAAAGCAGACCCTGGCTAGCCGGGATAAATGCTAGGAAGAAGAAGAAGAAGAAGAAGGAGAGCACTTACTGATGAAAGATACTCAGTCATGTAGTATACTCGTATAGTTACACAATCATCATGTAGATACACAGTCAAACACTGATAGTGAAATTGGCGACAGTCCTAATAAACGTATCTTAAATTGCTAAGTCTATTCTAAGCAAAATGAGCATCAATTAAGTGTGAATACTAGAAAAGGGTTCTATCATCCTAGAAAATTATGTAATTTTCGCAAAATTACTTTTGCGGCTATTACTATTATTTCTAATTACATCTTTTTTTTTTTTTTCAACTTCACGCTGTATCCCGCATATAGCAGGGTAGGCAGAGGGAACCAGAGAACCTAGTGTTAAGACACTCCATTCCCTTTCAACAATTCCGTTCCCCACTTACATCAATTCTATATTATCTAATAATTCCAATTTATATATAAAAAAATAATTTTATTAATGTAGCGATGGCGGGCTAATAAGTATAGGCTTATATTGTTGGCTTGGTTACTTATAGTTATATTATCGAAATTTGTGTTCATAATATTCTTTGTCATAGCCACGTAAGAAATGAATTATTTAAAATATAAAAAATCCCCATCCTAATGATTTATATATTTAGTAGAGGTATAATACAGTCCAATTTTTTATAGCTAATTGATTTTAATGAAAAATACATTTAAATATAGTAACTACTTACTTAACAAATAAAAAAATATAAGCATACCACGTTGTAAGAAAAACTAGCCACAATCCTTTACCATGTCAGAGGTCGCAGGCGGCTCGCGGCCTCTCGACAATAAATCAGGCCTCTAGGAAATTGCCGGCGACGGAACGGGGGAGGGCTGAGGGGGATTTAATTAAATCTTGCATCGAACTTCTGAGGCCGCCTAACGAACGACCATTGTATTTAAATAATGCGTGTGTCGACTTTTTGTGTCTGTAAGAATTGCTTGATTTGATTTAGATTTTGTCTTTTTTATGTCTGTTCTTTATTTTATATTATGTTTTTATGTATTTACGAATTAACATAACACATATATTTATGTCTGAAACCATGATGTCAGTGGGAGTGTTAAAATTGTGGGTTGTGGGTTCGATTACCACTCGGGGAAATGATGATATATTTAAATTAATTTATAGCGCGGCATTAAGTTTCACTACTCAAGACGCAATGTCTCAAGTTCAGGCAGAAAACAGAGAACGGAATGACTTGACTATAGTTTCTACAGCGAGGTAACTATGGCGCTAAATGAGGTTTAAATTTTGTAATTTTTTTTACATAATTCATTAAAATCCGTTTTACACAGCTCTTATTTATCACAAAGACTACTTTAAAATTAGGCTGTTTTCCACTTCCCTTTCATTCTATATAGATTCACGTTATGCTCAATACCAAACCACAATACCACACTTAGTATAATCTATTAGAGGAAATTAGAAACTTTCCCCTTAGAATTACTTTTAAATAGGTCTAAGAGCTCAGTCCCGCCACGGTAGTGTTAAAAATAAAAGGAAAAAAGGACTAAATTCTATTTTTTTTGCTAATTTAGATAGAGCTTAAATCATTAAAACAATTTATGTTGAACACTAAAATATATTACAGGTAGCATCGATTTTTCTATAATAATAATAATGTTTAAGTACGAGTACTCCATTAAGCAATGCAAAGAAAGTCAAAGGAAAAGTCAAGGGCAAAATGAACGACGGTACTCAGTAGCTACTTATTTTCTTCAACAACTTATATTTCATTTTAGGGGGGCTCTAAATAAGGCTTTATTACGCAAATAATAACCCCAAA
The DNA here is from genome assembly GCA_033558755.1 of Philaethria dido. Taxonomy (NCBI): domain Eukaryota; kingdom Metazoa; phylum Arthropoda; class Insecta; order Lepidoptera; family Nymphalidae; genus Philaethria; species Philaethria dido. The sequence goes on from JAKGSA010000476.1 coordinate 291,088, forward strand.
ATATTCTCCCTAATTAATATAAGGGCTGTAAACGGCCTATTGAAATGGCTTGTTAAGGCTTGTTTGCATTTAAACTTTTGTGTGGCTATTTTTTTAGTATTTTTATACTAATTATAATAGTACCAATGATAATTAGTGTGAAATACACTCAATTATTTAAAATTATGCTTATATTATTAATTTAAGTAAAGGCTCAATAGAATAACAAATATGACTTTTGCAGAATATGCTTTAGCAACTCAAAAAGAACATATCCTACTATCCGTTATGTTAGGTGAACTCATTCTTTATGTCATTTTCTTTTAGCTTCACGCTGTATCCCGCATATAGCAGGGTAGGCAGAGGGATCCTGAGAACCTAGTGTTAAGACACTCCGTTTCCCATTTTTCGCCGAATTGAGGCATTGCGTGCTAAGTGGCGGATCTCAACGCCGCTCTTTACCTTGTTACCAAACCCAGGAAATAAAAATACTAAATTTTTACATTTCCTGGAGTGGGTATCGAACCCACAACCTATCACGCTTACAGTCGCACTCAAGTGCCTCTGCGCCACGAGAGACGTTAATATCATTTCTTAGCAGGATATTCATATGTAGATATAAAAAAGCGCCAAACGCTACGGTCGCTACTTACATCATTTATTTCGTTCATAGTCAACTATCCCTTTATGCTTTAGGGCTTTCTCATGTTTTTTAGGTAGGTAATGTTATTTAAATTTAAACTCCGAAAAAAATAGTAGAAGGGGTTGAAATAGGGGATGAAAGTTTGTATGGAAGTTCCTTATTGTCAAACATAAAATCATGTAAGATTATTCAACTGTTTACAACTTTCACACCTAAACCACTTAACCATTTTTGACAAATAGTCTGAACCTTGGGAAAGACTATAGTCTACTAAGAAGTAGACTATGGTAAGAACCATGTCGCGCGATATAACCGAATTCCACGCGGGCGAAGCCGCGGGCGGAAAGCTAGTACTAAATAAATAGATAATTATAATTAATATATGAATTTTACAGTTACTACATATTACATGTTTTTCGATAATTGGGTACGTGTGTTTCATAAATCTCAATATTGAAAATAAAGCGTAGTGCATATATAAGATATAGGTACTTATTTACATACAAAAACTTGTGTCCCGAAGTGAAAATTAAGTCATTTACTGACCACTTGGCTACAGCACCTTTTTCTATATATTTTATAATAATTAGAAAAAGATTTTAATTATTTTATAAACTTATTTAAAAGATCAAACAAATTTTAACATGAGATGCATTAACAAATTGGAAATCCTCGAACGGACGCCGATTCTTACATTATGTATGGTAAGATCGTAGTGCATTCGGTAAAGGAACTGGTTTACATATATTTGAAGTCCCAAACTGACCTGGCTATTCATTATTCAACAGATACTAAAAGCTACTGTATTCTGCAGACGTATTATATGCAAGTGTATACATATTTCAAGTAGAGAAGCATATAGTAGATTAATTTATGTTTTAATAAAATTATGTGAGACGCCGCCGTGGGGAAGTTCTACCATATATGACTGCACAAGATGTATGAGTTCCAACTCTACTAGAAGGGAAGGTTTATACACAAAACATAGTTTTGCTGGATTGTTGAAGAGATTCCGTTACATAATAGTCAATAGATACTTCTACAACCGGAAGCAATGCTCACTATAGTTACTTATATTGTTGCCAGATTCATAATCTTTTAACTATGAATCTGGCAGGAGTGTAATTTAAAATAGATATTAGTATAAGATATTTATATATCCGAATATAATTTTAATCGTCATGAGGCAAAAGTTTCCATGTATAACATAAATACACAAGTACCTACCACCCCTGCCATGTCCTCTGCTGAATCTTTAATGCGCACTCAAATCACAATAAGACGACTTTCAAAGGAGATCTGTTTGAACATAATGTGAATAACATATAAGTAAGTGTATGACTGCTTTAATAATATATGAGAATGGCGGAACTAACAAAAATATATTTTGAATACAACTTGAAGTTTTCAATTTCACTTATGTAAATATTTGGGCATGACTTAAAAGATACACAACGATTTTGAATAAGAATATGTCTAGAATATATAGACATGCCCTTTAATATAAATATAGGTACAAATATCTAAATTTTTTGTTTGGTGGTAGGAGGTTCGTCCTCCGTCTGGCTCGCGACCACTATCATGTCAAAGACGAACCGCCAAATATCTTGTGATGTGTTCCGGTTCGATGGCATGTAAGCCAGGTTTTCCCCTTTCCCACCCATTCTTTCCCAAAAATGTGGTGGTTCCGATAGCGGACTACTACATTATCCTCCCCTTCCGTCTCTATCCTCTAGGTTGGCAACGCATCTACAACATCTCTGGTGGTGTAGATGTTCATGGGCGAAGGTAACCACTTACCATCAGGTGGTCCTTCTGCTCGTTTGCCATCCGTTATCCATAAAAAAAAAAAA
>JAKGSA010000477.1:2840-100294 GCA_033558755.1 Philaethria dido
TAACCACTTACCATCAGGTGGTCCTTCTGCTCGTTTGCCATCCGTTATCCATAAAAAAAAAAAAAATATCTAAATGTTTCAAAGATTTTTAAGTGCAGTGAAATTTCATTTGTTTTCGTTCCATGTTTCTTAACTTTGCATGAAAATCTGGTAATATATGATTTGCATCCTACTAACATTATTTGGCAGTTAAATGGCGGATTCTAAAGCCAAACTTTGTCTACATCAAAACTACCTATTTTTGTATAATTAAATACCTTCAAGATTTCTCTTGGTGAAATTTGAACCTATAATTATTGCTAGCAATGAGGTCACGACTGCGCCACGATAACGTTTACCTACTTTTTCGAATACTAGCGATTCAGACTTGCGGCGAACAGACAGCCGACTTACACTATCTGTGATAGGAACGCATATACTCAGCAAGTGTAGAGCGAATAGTTTGAGGTGCGATACAATCTATTGGAAGGATCTTTTAAGCGATTCAAAGATTATACCTATAGGTACTTATATAAAGAACTTTATTATATAAATTTAATCAAAGTTGTTAATTAATTTGTTATTTATAATTTTGTTATTATGAAACTTTTCAAAGCTAAAAGTTGTTCAAGATCGAGAATATTCTTCATTGAGTTGCTAGTTTATATTGAAATTATTATTAGTTATCTAACACAAAGTTTTACTTGGAGTATCTATCTATTTCACTTTTGATGTACTGAATAATAAATATGAAATTGGTTTTAATAAAACGTATTGTTTGTTCTGCCATAGCTTGGACTAACCGGTAACATTTTTTCAGGTGCTTAAGTTTCATCGATCCGTTGCGGTTAGAGCCGCGCCACTTAATGAAATAGAAATTGGCGACCTCTCGAAGACAAGCTTCTAACCCTCACTCGTCCCTCTCACCCGAGGGGGACTGGTCCGCTCAAGTGAGGAGCGAAAGGGACAAAATATATTTATACAAAGTCAAAGACGACCGACGAGTGGGATAGCTGTATTCATTATGAATATAATGCGGTCGCGGCTGTGTCCGTGCGTCTGAACACGGCGCGTCTGTGTGCGTCGCCTTCTCAACGACGCGGTGAATCAATATTTCATCTTTGCGAAGGACGATGACCAGTTTAGGGTCGACTTAGTATCCACAGATTGACATCAACTGATAACTAACCACTAATGCCTTTATCTTTCACCTCTATGTAAAATCTACTTTGCAGGTATTCGAACGGCAATATCGAATAGAACGTCTTATCGATATCTTCAAGCGACCTGTAAATAACCAACCGCGTGACGTAATTTGAAAAAAGAACATCGGTGATGCATAATCGATAACGAGAAGTGAACGTCTCGCGTTGTGGTTGGTTTGCGGTTAGATGGGCGTGGCTTGCGGTTATATTTACGATCCCCATTGGCCGATCACCTGACCTTTGCGGTTAGTCCTGTGGTTTCTAAGATTTTCACCCCGTGGAAAAATAGATAGCGGAAAATATAGGCCGTGATTGGTCGTTGATAATGATCTGCGGTTAACCGCGATAGACTATTCGTTAAGATCGTAATGGGTGGTGACTGCTGTAATGCAATTAGAAGGATTTGTCATCGGTTTGTTTGGCACGCGTCGCGCCACTCGCTGTGGTTAGAGGTGTCCATTCTGATTCGTCGCCGCAAGAAATATATTTTTTCCCCTCTTTTATAAGTTATAAGGGGTAGTTAATTATTATTATTCTAATAATTATATATTAGTAGTGGGAATCTAGTAGGTACCTATATAGTAATTGAATATAAAGTTACCCTACTATATTAATATAAAAAATTAGCTTCCATTTCTTCCTGTAACAACAATAACTTAGTGTTCCTACAAAATATCATATTGGAAGAATTCAAAAATAAAAAAAATATATTATACGCCCTCTCGTGAAAAGTCCCGGAACTTTGTCGTCCGTTTTATTTTTAACCAAACTCCTTCAAGTGCGAACCTTTTCGCTTTCTTCGCCTTCTTAAGAAACACTTTAAGAAAGTTCACGTATACGACCCCTCACGCGTACATTGAAAGTGAATGCACACATACGTAGAACATCCACCGACTGAAAATCTACTTGGTTCTGAAAGGACGTAAGAGAGAACGAGCTTTCTTAACCTAGTACTGTTTTATTATCTTTCCGAAAAGAACTTACGCCTTTTTGGTTATTGAGCGTAAAATTTTATGGATTTAGTTAAATATCACCAAAAGTCTTAAGCGACAATAATAGTTATTAAAAATTTGACTCTACAGGAATCAAAATAAGATTCACTTTGGGGTATGTATTGTGACTTACTAACGATAAATGTATAAAATGAGGGTTTTTAGTATATTTTTTGAGTCTCTGTGTGAGTATGCTGTTAATAGAAGGGATGTAAGTGTGTGTGTCAGTGGCGCTAATGTGCTCTACTGTAAGAAAAGCTCACAAGATGGCAGTACTTGTGTTTTTTCCTATTATTTCTAAACCAATACGGTGTATAACATGAAGGAGTCGGTTTAAAGATAAGCCAGATACGAATTAAAATCAGAATTTTTATACTTTTTAATTACCATATTATTTGTATTATGAGAGAAGTACAAAATTTGAAATAGTTAAAGTTTTTGAAAAGACGGCAGAATGCCAATATTTTTTATAATAGTGTAATAAAAATATATACAATAAATTGATAAATTAAATATTAGTTACTGTAGGCTTTTATTTTTCATTTCTTCGCTCTAGTAACACAAAGTATGGCGGTGAATTCCGCCACTTAGCACGCATTTGGACGGTTTATGGCGAATGGAGTCTGGACACTAGGTTCTTGCACCAACTTGCATTAAGCGTTGCATTATTGCGTGTAATTGCCTTAAATATTATACATCCTTACTTATATTATAAATGTGAAAGTAACTCTGTCCGTCTGTCTGTTACGCTTTCACGCCTAAACCACTGAAATGATTTTGATGAAATTCTGTATGAAGGTATAAATGAACTTGGGACATAGGGTATTTTTTATTGCGAAAAAACTATTTTTATTTTTATAATTTTTTTTTGACAAATAGTCTAGACCTTGGGAAAGACTATAGGCTATTCCTTACACGTCGCGCGATATAACCGATTTCCACGCGGGCGAGGCCGCGGGCGGTTAGCTAGTACCTACATATATTTTGTCCCCTATATGAAGTGACAGACACGTCACTAAGGCAACGAGTCTTTTACACGTCAACGCATCCCATAGTAATTCCAAAACCTTAATTTTAATATAAGAGTTAAATTTTGCTGCATATTAATACCATATTGTATAAACTTTTTAATCACAAAAAAAGATGAACTTTTTTTAAATTTTGAACTTTCATTTATTCGTAGTACCTATATCCTTTCATTTTATTGCATGTGTCTATTTGTATTGATAGGTAATGAGAACTTGGTGGATGTATGATGAAACTCTACGCTGCCTTATATTTTACCAAAAGATTAAACAAAAAAATGCATCGATAAGTAGTATTTTAACACATTTCTTATATGTAAATAAATATATAAAGACTTAAACATAACAGGATTCGAACCCGTGCCTCGATACGAATATCCATCCTAACTCTAGCGTGGCGCAGAGGCACAAGCGTGCGACTGTAAACGCGACAGGTTGTGGGTTCGATTCCCACTCCAGGAAATGTAAAATTTAGTATTTTCATTTCTTGGGTTTGGTAACAAGGCAAAGCGCGGCGTTGAGTTCCGCCACTCAACACGCAATGCCTCAATTTGGCGGAAAGTGGGGAACAGAATTTTTGTAAGAGAACGGAGTGCCTTAACACTAGGTTCTCAGGTTCCCTCTGCCTACCGCAGGGTAGGCATATGCGGTATATGCGGGTTACAGCGTGAAGTTAAAAAATATATATATCGAACAAAGTTGAATTTTTTTTGCGCTTGTTACAATATATTTTTGTAGCTTTATAGGAACGTATTGAATGTACCCAATGGGCTAGAGCACTTTGAAGCATCTAAGGACTGGGTTCGAATCCTGCTAAAATTCATTTTTATATGTTTTTCAAATATATTTATAATCCAAAATGTGTGAATAATATTTTAAATTATATTTAAGTGTCTGAGATTAATTTCTACCGCTTAAGGAGCCTACATTTTCTCGCTTCTATTTAGGGTTGCTTAATTAAGTGAGCGTAGAGCGCAACGTTGCACCATGAATGAAAATATTTAATTATCGCCTCGCGCGTAAATTTCCCACGGCTACGATAAAGAATAAACATCGGCATTGTCTTAAACCCTCCTAAGAATTACGGGTTTTAGGGTTGACAACTTGTACGAAAGAATATTTGGGACAATTTTTTGTGTGATATGCAACTACGTAAATAGTTGGAATAAGTATCTATATAAATACGTGAAGGAAAAATGTTGCACCCCTTTTTGCGAAAATCGTGCAGGCGGAGGAATATGCAATTTGGCATACCTACCTACTAGCATATCGACGGATGCCTTTGGTATTGGTAATTATTTATTATGGCGCTTATTCAATGTAAAAATAAAAATATCTTACTAGGTTCATTCATATATTTTTTAGGAATCCCAGTAATTATTACATATTAAAGTAAATAAAATAAATAAACATTTCGAAACTGATAATTTGAATGTTAAACAGGATTTTAAGTTCTTGGAATCCGTTCAAGTTGGCGCGTGCGTATATGATCTATATTTTGTACGTATCATATATATAATTCTTGGATGTAAATAACACCTTAAAATATGAAATTTAACATGACCTTTTTGAAAGAACGTCTAATCAAAAATAGCCGGAAAAAGGAGTACCTAGTAAAATATAAGAACTAACATACATATCTCTATATATTTTTCCTTCCTAAACGTATTTTTTATGAAAAAATGGTGGAAAATATAGTGTTAATTTTTCTAATATATTTTCTGTAATAGATTTATTATAAATGTAAGTACTTACTAAAATGAAACAGCTTTCGTCTTATCTAGCATTGCAGGTTAGTCAGAGAGAGCCTAGCCCCTAAAACGTTTCTTAATCGAGACATTATTGCCTGTTAAGAGACAGAAATCAACGCCGCTCGTTGCTTCACCAGAGCGGAGAAATATACTTAAATGGTTTACTTATTTGACGATTATGCATTCATATATTTATACTTATTACGATTTCTAGAATAAAATTATATAATTCCAGGTTTTGTTTGTCAGCTCTTCAACATGCGGGAAGCGCGTAAAGAAAATGTTATATATATGTGTAAAAGTACTCGTATATGGATTTTTCTAGACGTAATCCCTAGTAAAAAGATTAAAATAAATTGAGACCATTGTAGTACTGCTTTTAATTTTTAGGTAAACGCGATGTTTGTAGGTTCGATTCACACGTGAAATATTGTTACCTGATATGAATTATTTCATTTATTCATTTTGGTAAGACAAAGCTTTGCGTTAAGTTTTGCATCTCAACAAGCAATCTTGATTCAGTTTGAAACAGGAGAATGACGTGTTTTAAGTCTAGATTCTCTCTGCCTACCTTGGCAGATCAGAATCTAGACATAAATTATAACATAAAAAAGCATAAAATTGAAAAAAATAATAAAAGAAAAGAAATAATAATATTTTTTTATAATCCATCACAAATCATGATATACCTATGGTAAACGTAGCAGCCCTATCTAAGCAATGTCTCAAGTCGTCGCGGCCGTCCCCAAGGGGCCATTACGCGGTCACCGGCTGATTACCGCCCGCCCTGATTTCAACCCTTCGTGTACCGCTGTATGCTTTTACGTTAACACTTTAATAACAAGGCAAGTATCATTATAATTAAAATTATTTAATCTTTGAAGCTTATAGAGATCAAAAAATTAAAAAAAAACACTTTTAAACTTTTTTTTAACAGTGTCTCATTTAAACAGAGAGGGAGAGAGAGTCTTATGTTAAGGCAGTATGTTTTTCACTTTCCGCCTAAATTTGAGACACTGCATTACTGGATGGAGGAATTTCACGCAACATTTCGTGCCTAGAACAGGAAGTTGATAATAATATTAGCTTGTCTTTGTTTATTAATTAAATGGTAGGTAGGTTTAACTTATTTCCTTGGATGCCTAGATCTTATCTGTAGCATTATATTCAGTAGTATTGTGAGATAATTACTATAAACATTTTGATATACTTTGCATGTAGTGAGATCTACTTCTTGCTTGCGTCCTTTTGGGCGGCAGATTGAAGCGTGTAGCGCTTTCGTCAATAAAGCTTTCGCAATTTTTTTTATACAGTTATAAAAATATTGTTTTCATAATGGTTTGTAAATATTTTTTATAAATTTACATATCAGTATCTCCAGATAACATATATATTAAAAGATAGATTCAATTATTTCTTAAAATTTTATTAATAAGTAAGTAGTTGGTTTTTACAAATTGATATTCAAAGTTTTAGTACCAACAGTAAATATGAAAAATATATATATTATATACCTATTATATATATATGTGTGTATATTTGTATTTATGTACTTATGTTTATGTATAGTCTATGTTTATATGTATTTTTTTTTAAATATATTTTGGATTTTTATCTGCTCTGTGCACCCCTTCCCATTTCATATGTTCTCTCCTCTACCTAAAGGTTACCTGGAAGAGATCGCTCTCTTAGCGATAAGGTCCCATTGTACTATTATAAATATTAAGAACTTTTTATTTTCTATGTTTTTGGTGCAATAAAGAGCATTTATTATGATTATTACTAAGGTAGGAAAGAAAGGAATTAAATTAAAAAAGTCAAAAAAATGTATCGTTGACTTCACAATTGTTCAAATTTATAAGTTCAAATAACAATACAAATTCAACGCACATCAACACCAGAACCCTTCAATGGTTTTAAATTAAAACGTATGTAGATGCGTCATTTTATACAAATATGTTCAGAGCTGGCTAATTACGTTCATTAAACTCATTTTCCCGCACAAAGTAATGTCAGTGGAGACGAACGGAACGGAGCGTACACGCTTATTGTAATAATTGGCATTTTCACATAAACAAAAGTACAAAGCATTCTGTAATTAAGGGGTGGGTATGAAAGGTCTCGCAATTATGGGTACACTTGTCTACGATTGTCAATGCAATGACTTAGATCTTAAATACAATGGTACACAATGAAGCTAAGGAAGACGAGGAGGGTAGTGTCGAATATGTTTCGTGTGTCAATCGGATTCAAATTACAATTGTTCTCAATGTACCTTTATTTTAGCATGTATGTGTTATACAAGATTTTAAACGAAAAGATTTGGCTAAGTCTAATAATAGATACTATTTCTTAATTTGACTTGTGCACATTTCAGCCATGTAATCATGAACTTGACTTGCATGTTAAAACGATCAGAACGAGGTAAAAATACTGTTTAATAATCTACAAACATAATATTCTGCAATTAGTATGAGATAATAAGTATGAGCTTGTATACATTGCCCTACGACACGGTACTTAGTACGGATAGTAGACAAAACTCAGCGTATGTCTTGTGTTATGCTAATATAGTAGCGTATTACTATAAATGTCTATAGATTTCGATTAAATTTCTGTCTTTGATGTCTTAAACTTTATGTAAAAGAATATAACTAACATAAGATATACCTGAGAAGTTTAAAATAACAACTCAGATTCGTTTCCGATTTACGAAATTGACTTAAAATTTAAGTTTTAAGGCGCATGACACAATGTTAAAATAGCTAAAAGAGAAATTGACCGGATCTTGTGGCTATTAAGTTCCATTTAAACCGCGGCTTAGAATATTGACGTCGACAGTGTATGTACATGAGCATTGAGCATGGCACGGCACAAACGAAGCAGCACAATTAAGGCGGGTACACACGGTAGGTACGGCGCATTTGCCGGTGTCACGTACCGACCGCCTCGCACTTAATTTCGCAAGGGGGCGCGGGGCCATGCGGTTTTAAATTACGCCCGCTCCCCTATCGCATCGACAGCCTAGTTACGATACGATGCGATACTTCAATGAATCAGTTTTAGTGAAAACTTTGGATTTTAATTGGAACATTTTTGATTATTATTTATAGCTTACTATGTTCTTATAGATAATTATGTATATTTTAGAAAATATCTTGTGGTTATCTTGAATCTGTTAGATTTATCTAATAGATTGAAGATAAAGACAAAATCTACAAGAACTTTTACCATTATTTTACTTCTTTAGGACCAATCAAATCAAAATCTACTTTAACAATTTGCTATTGAAACTCATCATATACTATTAAGTATGGACTTCAAAAATGTCCTAAGAATAAAGTGCATAAAACGCTTCTTTGATACTTTTGAATTTTAGAATTCGACGCTTAGCCATAAATTGGTTGATCAAATGTATAAAGTACTATTGACTAAAGCTTTCTTGTCAGACATCAACTTAAGAATGCTGGCGATTCGACGTTTGATATATATATGCTAGGGGGAATAATGACTTCAATAAAGAGTATTTATTATTTATATAGACCGATCTCGATATTTCCGACATACGATTTGATGGTCAGTCGGCCGGCGATACATTGTTGTGGAACAAAACCATAGAATGACAATGCATGCGTCAGTAGAGCGGGAATACACAATCTTGTTGACTTTCGCCTGCGCCACTGGAGCACACCGGACCATGGTGGCGACGTCCGCCGAAGGTAGTGATTATGTCGCTACTCTCCTTTAGACCTCGGCTTCCGCGACATATGTTATGTTGCATGTTTTTTACATAGTATATATAAAAAAGTTATACTCCACGTCTGGGCACCCCAACCTACTAATATATCTACCTGCATTAATTTCCCTTATTGGAGATTATATTTGAAAATTACAGAAAATCCTTTACTTTTAGGGGGTGGTAGGAAAGGTCTGTCCTCCGACTGGGTCGGCAATCACTATCATGTGTCAAAAGACGAACCGCCAAAATATATTCAATGATGTGTTCCGTTCGATGGCAGATGTGCTTCGGTGATTTTTCCCTTTCCCACCCATCCTTTCCCCCAATGTGGTTCTGATAGTGGACTGCCATTGTCCCCCTTCCATCAGTATCATCTCTAGGTTGAGTAACGCATCTACAACATCTCTGGTGTTGTAGCTGTCTATGGCGAAGGAAAACACTTCACCATCAGGTGGTCCTTCTGCTCGTTTGCGTCCGGCTATCAATAAAAAAAAAAAAAAAAACTTACTATCTTGATTGTTATTCTGTGATATAAATATCTAGAGCTGTAACTCTGTTTACAGTAGACAATAATAAAGTTGCCAATTAGTTTAAATATATTATACAGGCATATGCCAAGTGAGTTATAAATACATTTTTTTCTACACGCTTCCCGCGCCTCGACAAAAGCAGTAAATGTAAGCAAATTTGTGTGCATGGACATGGAACCTCGAATTAATAATAAGCATTTAACTAAATGGTTGTGGAGAAGCTTTTATATGACCAAATTGTTTTTAAGTGATATTACATTTTTTAACTCGCACTTTTCCTCCGGGCATATAGCAGGGTAGGCAGACGGAACCTCGGGAGAACCTAGTGTTAAGACACCTGTTCCCCACTCATTATTTCCATACATATTTTTATCCAATTTAAAATCAAATTATACTCTTTTTAAGAAAATTATTATTTACAAAATATAATGATTTTTATCTACATAATAAGTATCAAACAACATTTTCCATGCATTTAAACATTTTTAGATAAAATTCATAAGTCAAATAGTTGTTTACTTAAATTCCACCTCATCCTACCCTCTTTTTTTCTTTAATATAATACGCTAAAAGCCATTTAGATGCCGTGAATACGTGAGGCAGGCATAATCTGTGGGCGAAGCCAAAATGTTCGTGTATTTAATACCAAAAAATCAATAATTAAGCGGGATATATAATTAATACGCCAGTCCGCGGCGCACGCGCATACATTATAAGAGGAGTGGATGCATTCTATGAAAAATGACGATGATAAGCCCCGTCATTCAGACCCTACTTATATATTTTATGTTTGCAAATATGTATGAAGTTGCTTTAAAAGCGTTTAGTGCATACGTAATTTTCTCCCCCACACCGATTAAAAATATTGATTTTCAATTCGCTTTTAGGTAAATAGATTTGTTGCCCGAATATTGCTAAAAGATATTTGTAAATTATTATTATCACTTTTTATATCAGTAGGTATACAATTTTAATAGTACTGGTTTTAAGCTGCTCACTGTTCTTTATAAATTTATAGAATTATAAACAAATCCTTTTTTATAGAAACACAAAAACATGTATGATTTAAAATTAGTGGAAGGCTGAACATTTTATTACATTGCTAATGCTTTAGTTGCACTTATCAATTTAAAACAGAGCTTAAAAAACGGCTTATTTTCTGTTTAAAGAATTAAATGTAGGCAATTGAAACTTTTCTGGTGTAAGACGCACTGACAAATGCTTGAAATAGATGGCACGTACATTTTCATATTGTGTAGAATTTTGACGTTTTTTTTCCTGTCGTGGCGCAGAGGCAATAAGCGCGCACGGAACGCGACAGGTTGTGGGTTCGATTCACCTGAAGGAAATGTAAAATTTAGCATTTTCATTTCTTGATTTGCAAGGCAAAGCGCGGGGCTTGAGTTCCGCCACCAACACGCGCAGCATCGCCTTTAAATTCAGCGAAAGTGTGGGGAACGGAATTCGCAAAGAGAACGGAGTGTCTTTAACAGGCTCCTCAGGTTCCTCTGCCACCTGCTATATGATGCTGGCATGAAGTTCAAAAAAAAAATATATATATAAATTTGATCATTGAACTATTAATATATGAGCTCAAATATTTTTTGAAAGTGAGACAACTCCATTTTGAAAATAATTAAAGCTGAATCTTAAAAATTAAAATAATTTTATGTTGTTAATAAAAAAACAATAACACATAAATGGAGTTGTTTCACTTTCAAAATCAACGGCTCATATGGCCAATATTCTTTAATGAGGAACATGCTGAAATAATATTTTTAATTCGACCTCTTTCTTTATACTTCTAACGTAGTTACTTCCGATGCCCATAAAAATATTAGGTGCAAGTGGTTTTATTTAATAATTCAGTTTTAGATGCTTTTTCCGTATAAAAGAAGTAGTAAATTCATTTTAAATAAAATTGTAACAACGAAAAATAAGTAGGTACTTAATTTCATTAGCGATAGATACAAATAGATATATCAATATGAATATATTATAAACAATGTGAAATTATTTAAATCGTTGTGATTATTAAGAGATATCAGAAACCTAGCTTCACAAATTTAATTTATTTTCATTAGAAATGAATAGATACTGCCTTCAATCATCAAGTATTTTTTTTTTTTTTTTTTTTTATGGACACTATGGCAAAACTTTATGCCAGAAGGACCAGCTCAGATGGTAAGTGGTTACCTTTCGCCCATGAACACCTACAACACAAGAGATGTACTATGCTGCCAAATTTAGAGTGATTCAGATGGAAAGGAGGATAAATGCAGTAGTCCGCTATCGAACCAACAGCATTTTCAGAATGATGGGTGGTGAGGGCAAAACTCCAGTTTTACATGCCATCGAAATGGAACACATCAGCAAGATATTTGGCGGTTCGCTTGACACAGGATAGCGTGGGTCAGCGCGGCTTCGTGACGGAGGACGAACCCTCCTAACACCAAAAATCATCAGAAAGCCTCAGCTTAATTATTCTTTCCATCCTCTTTTCGTTGCTGTAAACAAAAAACGTACCTAACTATATAATGACCACCACAGCAAACATCTGTTAAACAGACAGGCCATTTACACACAGCTATGACCAGTACGGCTGCCATTATGCGACTACCTAGGTATCAAACCACAACAATTGCGTGGCACATTTAGATACCATTCCACAGCCACGACGGCTCTAATACCTCCTTGGGTATTCTGGCTGTTATTTTTACTCTAATTCATGAATGAAGAGAAACCCACGCGCTAGAATCCAGATTCACGCAATTGTGATTGTGGTCGGCGTACCAAAGTGGTAGACCTTACTTTTAGGTTATTTCTCACTGTAGCCAACTATACCTAAAACGTCATTTAAAAGTAACCTATTGGTGGTGGTTTAATGAAATAAGTTAAAAATAAAAATAACTGAAGTTGATTATTGCGCCAAACACTATTATTTTCTTCAATATTAATAATAGCCCGGTGTATGTAATTGAAAATCTTTAAGTAACCTCCATCACAGATCGACTCTTTCGCATACATTAAATAAATTACATTTACATAGATGCCTGTAACACAGAAAAATCACTCAAATCAAGTCAACAAACAACGCCAAAGACTACTTCGAAAGTAGAGGTAGTAAGCACAAATACAATTGATGTTACAGACAATAAGATGCTTTGTTAATCGTTTACAAATGTTATAGTGTCGTGACTCCTTTAGTTATCTTTAAATTCTATAAAACATACTGCTTAATAAAAAAACGAAAAAAAAAAATCATAAATAAAAAGCGAGTGAACACAAAAATTTATCTAAGCATGTAATTAAAGGTACACCTGCATATCTAAATATTTGCATTTTTGCTTACTTTATCTCCCATAGCGTTCCGAGGCCCACAGAAAATCTGCCAAGGTCAAACAGATCTCGTTCTTCGTAATCCGCCCAAATTTGAACATTTCGTGCGATTATCGGATACTATCGTACCGTGGAAATCGAAAATAATTCAAATGTAATCATTCACCGAGTAGTAACCTGAACTCACACTACTACGCTTGGCTACAGGTGGCGCAACCGTTCCACTGCGGTGCACGGCCTACCACTACTACTATAAAACAGCTGCATAAACCTCAAAAAACATTATTAAACCTTTGTAAGACCTAACCTTTTACCTCTTTTGTAAGTCTAACTCTTTGTAAGACTTTAGCAATGATTGTTTTTGTATCATTTAACAAGAAAAAGAATTCACCCATCTCAAAACAACATTTGATTTATAATGATTATTTTAAGCGATAACGCCGAGAAATATTTCAGCTTTCTGTATGGCTTTGCATTGCTGCTTATTCCAAGCTAGAAGTTTTCACTGACGGAGCGCTTAAAATTATTGATTAAGTTGTAATTCACCGTAAACACTGACGATAAAAAGCCCGAATATAATATGAAATGCCATATTCATCAGCCGATGACGCCGTGAGCAAGTAAAGTTTTCTTTTTTTTTTATAACTAGCTTTTTAGAGATTTGAACGGTTTCTCACATGATAAAACCCTTACTCTATATATGTACCATAAGTAGATATGGTAATTTCGTTATTATCTGTTAATAGGTAATATAAAAGATAATTCCATTTTTTTTTATATCCACAACGATTTATAGAAAACAATCAATGCTTTTGGTCAGTTGGCCTCTAACAAAATGTTCCTGAATCCTTCAAACTCTGGGAAGCATCGGTAGGATACAGTCAGACAGAAACAAGTGAAGACACTCTTTCCCTTTTTCACGTTTCTCTCCTCACAACACCGCCTGAGTTCGAGACGTAAGTAGTCAAAAAACTAAGACCGTGCTTCTTTGCTTTTACCAGAGTAGAGAAATAAAAAACATTTCTAATATATGATCATTGCTCCTAGTGGGAACAGAACCCACAACCTATCGCAAGTGTTTATATCAG
This sequence comes from Philaethria dido, assembly GCA_033558755.1. Classification (NCBI taxonomy): domain Eukaryota; kingdom Metazoa; phylum Arthropoda; class Insecta; order Lepidoptera; family Nymphalidae; genus Philaethria; species Philaethria dido. The sequence goes on from JAKGSA010000477.1 coordinate 16,489, forward strand.
CCGCTGTTCCACCGCGTCATCATTGCATTATACTTAATGAACGTGTTATTGAAGTATTAGTATAGGGCTAGAAGTGACACAGGCAATATATGAAGGCCAACAGAGACTCTACCTTCTATTAATTAATTCTAAATAAGAATAAAACAGGTAGGTGTTGATGAACTATAATTTATAGGTATCAATGTAATTACTAAGATTCAAAATTTCTGATAGTTAGATTACCTGCTTTGGTGGTGGCTGTCCTCCGTCTGGCTCGCGACCACTATCATGTCGTGTTAGACAAACCGCCAAATATCTTATGTGATGTGTTCCGGTTCGATGGTGTAAAGTTGTGTTTTCTCCCCTTCCACCCATCCTTTCCCAAATGGTGGTTCCGATAGCGGATCACTACAGTTATCTCCTCCACTTCAAACCTCCAGTTACTGAGCATCTAAATATCTCTTGTGCAAGTTGTGTAAGATGTTCATGATGAAGGTGTAACCACTTACCATCAGGCGGTCCTTCTGCTCGTGTTTTGCCACAATCCAAAGATGTTCTGGCAACACGCCTTAGTAAACAATCTTCATTCACATACAATGAAACGCGCTTTTATTGTTGGTATCTTTATTATAGGTTTAGTTTATCACATGATATTAATTATTTATGGTTGATATATTATTACATGCCTTATCTTTTACAATTTTGCAGGAAAATATGTAATTTCACTTCTGGATTCAGTTTTAAAAAACAATTATTTATAAGTATTTATATTCAGATGTCTTAATTATTTCATACATAATGCATTACTCCATCTTTATCTTCGTAAATCTCCCTTAAGTTTTTAGGTAAGACAAGTATCTAGTTATAAGACATTCCGCTGTCCTCTTTCCGAACATATCACATCCCATAGATATTTAAAAGTACCGGACACAAAATTTGCCTGAATGACTTTTTTACTTCTAAATTATTCTCGTAAATCAAGTTTAGCAAATGTTAAATTATTTTGTCCAACATTTTTGGTTTGTCTCTACGATTGCTACTGACATCAATTTAATAATATAATTTGTGAGAAATTCATCAATCTATCTTTAATAATGCAGTCTATTTTACGTACATATATACGCAATAATATTTATTTACTTTTAGGTATCTGCTACCTTCAATCTGATTGAGCGGTACAAAGTATCACAGTTTAACTCTGATCCGTGCATCCGTCAATGCTGGTGCACTAATCCTCATTAATTACTTTACAATTTTAAATCACATTATTGTCCAAATCGGCCTGCCATCGATTTTTCCCTCACAGATGCTGGGTGGGTTTGCATATATTATCGTAGGTAATCAGGTGACATATGGGGATGACAACGATTTTTGCTTTTTATATAATGAGCTAGCTGTACAATTTGAAATTAATTTTAATGATATTTATAAATATTGTTTTGCATGTTCTTATGTTCTGTAATATGGACTTCCGTTATTTTTTTTACATGAAACAAGTTACGTGACGGAAACTGATGCCGCAATTTGTATGATCCGAATGAGATTTGAACATCAACTCAATCACATCTATCAACATTGTTATTGGGTTCTAAACCCATTCTTCCTTTGAAATTTAATGTCATATTGATGCTAACAATATTATCGAGAAGTAAGATGTATTTAAATTCAACAAGCATTTGACATTACTATTTGTAGATATTAAACCGTAAAAGTATATATGAAAAGGTTTTGAATTATTTAACATCCATTTACTTAAATAGTTAAAAATGACTTTGCAGCTTCTATCTTGCATAAATTACTTTGTTTAATTAATATTAAAAAATCTAAGTAACAACTGTCCTGAAACTTCAAAAAAACGTGGTGAACATACTCATTCGTCTGTCCATCGTATCGCATTGGCGCAAATTAATGAGGGTGGGATATTTATTCCAGAGTTTCGTTTGCCGTTGTACAAAATATCAATTCGCCGATTGGTATGTGTGCGTGACGTCAGGTGATATGCAAATGTTATGGTGGGTCTGCACGTTGCGCCAATGCTTTTGCCAATTGCACAACTTGTTTGGCTGTTGGTGTGCTGTCGGCCCAACGTGTAGAGGTAGCATTACGCTCGGCTGCAGTAATGAGCTCATTAAAGTTGATATACCTATTGAAGTTGCGGCTTATAACGGCTCAACTATTTAACTGCTGGATTCCGGATCAAGCTATCAAAATGTGACGTGCGTGGTTTAGTGCACTCTGATAAATTGTATTTTATACTTATTTTATTTACCTATAGTAAAATATGTTACTTAGGATGAACTGTTATATGCGTAAATATTATTTTAGGTAACAAAATTGGTACATTTGAAGGAAATGATGAATGGAGAAATGTATAACTAGATTTTCTCTGCCCATATCGTCCGTCGTAACATGCGACATCTTGAAAATTTTTCATATTGACAGGTATACCTTTAGTTGAGGAATGAATTAAAAAAGCAGTGTTCTTTAAAATTTATTTATACAAAATGCTACTTGCATTTAACAAAACGTGTAACAACAAGCTGTTTTACAAAGTAACCGCTACACAAAATTTGTCAATTTCAAACCATAATATAAAAAAAAGTATTAAAATTATTATAATATTCGACTAAATTAAATTATAGATGATAAAATTTATCACATAAATTAATGTATTCGATATCTTTTGCCAACATTCCCTTTTAGTCCTTTGGATTCCAAACAACATTATTTCACAACCATCACTATTTTGACATATTCTGAAGATGTTGAAAAAAAAGTTAAACATAAATAAATGTTCTAAAATAATATTATTATGATTATTTCTTTTTAATAATTAATATATGTGGGGAACGGAAATGTTGAAAGAGAATTGAGTGTCTTAACACTACGTTCTCTGGTTCCCTCTGCCTACCCCGCTATATGCGGGATAGCGCGTGAAGTTAAAAATAAAAAAAGAAAAAATATATGGCACAACTATAATACGACAAAATATAATAAATAAACATTCAAAAATTAATAAAATCGCCTAATACCTCGATTATCTACAATGGACAGACTTCACATAATCAACAGATGACGTATCTTATATCTAAAGTATACATCTACTCAACTTTAATTGCACAACTATTGCACTTTACAAGATGCATTTTACAACAAAATATTCACATTTTATTTACAAACCTTATAAAATCACTATATTTACTTAGATATTTGTAAGTCAAAGACAAATCAGTGAAATCGTTTCGCATCTTACAATGGGTTATTATTATCAGTATTTTTGCAAAGCAGAACAATGTCTAATACTTACATGCTGGTTTATTTTACACTGACATGACGTGAATGATCCATTAACTAAGGAAATAACAAAAAAAGTGGTGTATATGTTAAAATAATATATTATAATATGGTTTGATTTCTACTGTGAACTTCGAATTCAGAAACAGGCTTAACAATTAATGTTTCATACATTGCACTTTACGCTGTGAGCGAAAATCATACGTTTTCATAATAACATCGAATACAAGTAGGTACTTATTTTCTTTAAATATGACATTCGTTAGTTATTCGAATATAATATCGATTTACTTCGTTACTCGTATCATTAAAAGGACGGGAGCGATTTTTATAACTCATGGTGTACTTAACTCTGAATCCTCTCTACATGTCATTCCTATCCAATAGTTACATACAATATTTCGTTGCAATTTTCAAATTACAATTTACACTAGCGGTTTTTTATTAAAAATCTCGTAGATATTCCGGGATTATGGGTAAAAGTTGGAAATTATGCTTATTAAGATCCCTTTATATTGACGACAAAAGCTGATAAATTATTATAATTTACTATTAACAAAATACAGTAGGTACGTATACATTTATCATATATTTGTAGTACAAATATGTGTAAACATATACAGTAATGGTAGACACTGGACATCATTTAGCATAAAAAGTAGCTATTTAAGGGACGCTAACAAACACGCTCGCCGGACTGTAATATTTTCTGTTTATTAGAACATTCAATACGGCCGCCACACAGTGTTGCTGTCTGGTTGGGGATTACCTCGTTGTCCGAGACTATTAACCCTGCCGTCTTCCCCGCGCGCCGCCGCCGCTGCACACGAATTCCCTCCCCCTAACAACAAGTCCCCTTGCCCGTGGCTGCCGTGCTGACGATGATTGTTTGTCGTAGATGAAATCTGGTCCATCATCGTCTGCAGTTCGCTGTGATGATTTTGCGTAGAGTGAATAGAGTTTGAATGTAACGGATGGAAATTGTGCGTTTGGTTCGCAGCAGTATACAGCTGGCTGTACAACAGGCTAGCAGGTAATACTGGATACAAGGAGTTATTGCAGTTGCTATTATACGACGAGTTCTGTGATCCCATTAGTGAAGGGAAATTAGAACTATTTGAATGATTGTGACCAATGTTTGTTGTAGTGTTAGATGTTAGGAGGTCATCCTGCACAGGAGACTCCGGTTGAGAACTGTTGTCACTCAGTGACCTGGGGCCCGTTGATAAGCTGTAATCCGTGTTGTTATTGTATCGAGGAAGGAGAGTCCCATGATGCGACGGTGACGACCCGACGAGTCCCGACAGCTGCTGGTCCAAATCAACACCCGTCGTATCCGGCAGAACTGCACAAACAGATATTTCTAATTTAGCTGCTATCATTTGTTTGAAACAACATGCTTATATTGTTTTAACATGCCTATATTTTTCGTGATGGCGGCACGCATCGGCAATAAATTCATCGCCTAGATCGGACGTGTCCGAGCCGTTGTAAATTATAATGAGAGCCGGTTTAATGTCCGCTGTGTTACCCGAACAGTTTCAAGGAGGATGTCAGTCGTAAACCACGCTGGTACATTTAATTTCACCATACTGGTTGGATAGTTTATAGATTATAATACTCCAAACAATGTTCTGCTGCCGCCGTCTATTGTTAAATGTTTAAGTTATCATAGGAGCATGTCAGTAACAAGTTCATACATATTTTACAGTTATTTTATATGTAAGAAAATATTTTAATTAGCTAGCAAATGAAACGTTTAAATATTTTACGAAATATTACTTTATAAACATATTTGAATGATAATTTTTATTCAAAATAAAAATATTTGAAATAAAAATACACTTATTAGCTATTTAAAATAATAAATAACGAAATGGCCTAAAAAGAAAATATATCTAGAAAAAATATTTAGATAGATTCACTTGCCCTATTGTCCTATTACTAAAATTATGATTATAAAGAACTTACCCGTATTATTTGTAAAGTCTTGCGTAGGTGTTTGATCGGGAACAGTCCCTGCAAAGCCAAGTGCTGGAGGGTTGAATTGTGTAGCGGCCGGCGCGGCACAAGACGGCAAGTAGGCCGGATACGCTCCCGCACCACCGTAACCCCAATGCGAGTTACTTGAACTAAGTCCAAATTGACTCATATCTGTAAAATATTCTCCATTAGTAAGTGTATATATGTTTTGATAATATATTTACAATATAATCAAATATATGTTGATTAAAGAATACATATTTTTTAAAGAGTCCAGTTAAATTCCTTTGCCAATTTTCAGAAGAATCAATGACAAAAGCTACACACTCAAAGTTACAAAAGCCTAAACAATCTACAAAACATGGATAAAAAATTCATTGTGAACAGTGAATAAAGTTGAAAATAATACCGGCACCACTTATAAAGATATCGAGAGTGGACAAAATGAACGCTGTACGAAGGCAGCTCGCACGTTGCATCCACTTTATTTTTTCCGGAGTATTACAGGCTTTTATTTTTCGGTATCACGGTTCCGTTTTTGGCCGACGATCGGCGAACTCGGTTTTTATAGGATACGCGTTCGCCGCGCCGCGTCGATTTGTGAATGTTTTTTTCCCATTTTGAGCCGCTCGAGTTGTTTTGGGCCGATCGTGGATTTTAGCGGGCTCGATGCACGCTTGTTCGATTGGGTTCGCAGTCAGCTTTCATCTGGATTTTTTTTCGGCGGCTGATTGAATCCGCGCTTTAGTGAACGTAGTTTAGCGTATCACCGCGCGGTTTGGTGACTCATTCACTTTTGAGCAATCACACGCGTTATGAGGTTTTGAATGCGGTTTGCATTTAGAAGGGTGCCAAATGCAGTTTGACGTTTCATTTTAAATTTACTTTTACTTACTTTGACATGTAGTGATGGGCGGCATCCGAAATCCTCCAAGCGGGTCCGGCGGGAATGGAAACGGCCTCTGCCCAAACGCGAAGTGGAACTGTTGCTGCTGCCCTAGGAGGGACAACACTATATCAGTACGATACTAGCTGTTCTTGATATTAAACATAATTATTTTTATTACTTAATGTTTGGATTAGAACAGACATAATATGATAAAACCTACTATTAATTTCAGCTAATATCACTGTAATCGTGTAACTGTAACGGTCGCTTGAATTATTTTAATGTGATAAAGATTTCAGTATGCTATTATCCTTATAAAGAGTAGTTAGTCTATTTATTAGTAAAGATGAGTGTGTGTGTGTGTGTGTGTGTGTGTGTGTGTGTGTGTCTGTGTGTGCAACATACAGATGTTATGCTTAAATAAGAATATTGATTATTGTATGAATATGTGAAGGAAAATCTTTATGGGCCCTTTTGTAGAATTATGCAGACGCAGGAATACGTAAATTGGCACAGATAAGTTTGTATGCTTCATAACTTAAGAAATACGTAAGCTCAATATTTTATATAACAATGCATTAAAAATACCTTCTAATATTATACTAACATCATTTGACTTATATTTTTCTATACATTGACATACCCATTCGTTACTAACGCGTATTTTTCGCGTCAATAGGCCTTAGTAATAATATGTATAGAGATATGACAAGCTTATAACAGACAAATCATAAACGAGGTACAGCATTTCTGCTTGTGATTCTAAACTTCCGAATTACATTACAAACCAATCGTCAATCCTAATCAACAAGTTTGTGTTGACAGTTCAGTCTATACCTACTATATCTATGAAGATGAGCAACTCAGTCGTTTAGTATGACTATACATATATATCTAAAAGTTATGATCATTTTTGGGTTTCATGAAATTCATATATTTTTTAAAATATGATATGATGATATGAAATATGAATGATGACATGACATGTAATGATGAATGATAGTGAATATCATGAAAATAATGTAAACACAATTAAATAACAAAACACTAATACGTGTTTTGTTTTTAATAAAAACAGTCATTATACCTATCCGTTCTAATAAACGGATAGGTATAATGACTAATTTTTTTTATGGATAATGGAGGGCAAACGAGCAGAAGGACCACATGATGGTAAGTGGTTACCTTCGCCCATGGACATCTACAACACCAAGGTGTTGTAAACGCGTTGCCGACCTAGAGGATACAGATGGTAGGGGAGGATAACGTAGTAGGAACCACCACATTTTGGGGATAGGGGAGTGTGGGAATAGGGAAAACCTGGCATACATGCCATCGAACTGGAACACATCAATAGATATTTGGCGGTTCGTCTTTGACATGATAGTGGTCGAGCCAGGCGGAGGACGAACCTCGTACCACCAAACAAATGTTTGTCTAATGATAAAACCTGAAGTACTTACAAAGTACATTAAAAGTAAACTAATAGAAGAAACAAATGAATTCACTGAAAAGATGTAGCTGAATTTCGAAAGTCACAATGACGTAAAAGTGTACGACAAACTGCGGGTTAGAGTAAAAAAAATCATACCTGTGCGATGATTGTCATTCAAGAGATGGGATTCGAAAAGTTGGAATAGAATATCTATTCTATTTTTATTTACACATTTATTCCACATTTGATTTTGATTTGATTTTAATTATGTTTTTCACCACTTTTAGTTACTTTTGAAAAATTTAAAGAAGATAGTGAAGTTATAACTTTTATAGATGAGTCAATGAAAAAAAATGTTCTGTTAGGATGTTATAAATATTATAGCTAATTTTTAATCATCCTTTTAGCAAAAAGTTTAAATATACTAACTTTATAATAGTAAAGAATTATAGTCTGAAACTTCGTTTGTGTGACTATTAGGAGGTAAAATCCTGTTTCTCCCGTTCGCAGTAGTTTCGGCTGTTGCAGATTGAGTACCAGAAGAAATTTACTTATATTACTGAGCGAGAGTGATGAAAATAATCATATTTTGTTTTAATCATAGAAACTTTATTCAAGAGGTTAGTTACAAAAAAATAAATCGAATTCAAAACAACATTTAAAATAAAAATAAACAAACAAAATATTTGATAACAAAATCCACAAGTAAATAAATACGAAACGTAGTTCATACAAACCTAGCGCTATTAGAAACGGTATTTAATATAAGCGTATTAATTGTACACTACATTAAATTGACAAATGCACACATTCGAAAACGATTGGTATCCACGCACACATGCCACGTTTCCGCGTAAAAGATTCAATGTATAAATCACCGGCGCAACAATTACACACTTTCATGGCAAGTTGGAATCTAGAAACCGTCATTTGCAACTGCCCGGAGGGGCTGCGTGGTAGGGAGGAGGGGGAGTGTGGTGTTGGCATGGAGTGGAAAGTAGGGTACAAAGAAGGGCTAATAACTGATTAAAGGATTACACAGGGGTGGCGTCCGGTCTAGTTAGATTTATAATGCCAAGTATTTCAACTCTGTTAGTCTGCTTGGTCTAGTGGACGTCTAGCGACATATAATATGTCGACGTCGAGACTATCGTAATTAAGCAAATCTTAGGATGATATCGTTATCATCCCTAAATTCGTAAATTTTGCTATTATCACTTACTGAATTAGCTTAATATTTATGATCTTTGAAAAGGATCGAGGTGTGCAATATGTAAACTTCACAACATTTTCAAAATTATGATAGAAATCGATTTGATATTAGGTAAAACTAATTTGTGGTCACGCACTCTTGGGAAGGCTACCTGTGCTGCACTGCAACTCTGCAAGTACCCATATTTGTAAGGTCTAGAATGGATTATTACTTGGTAATATTCAAACGTTGCAGAAGGCAATATATATTTTATTCAACAATAAAAAACCTAGAGTACAAAACATATCTCAGCTAACAGAAATTCTTATAGCTTAATAGCTTATACCTAGCTGCAACATAATGTGTGAACTGAACAATTAAGTTACAAGTAAAGTAAACACGCGTAGTACGCGGGTGGTCTGCTGCGCCGACGCATCCGAAATAGCCAAGCTTTAAGAAAAACAGTTTATAGTCCACCCGATTATTAAATGTAGGCAGCTACTGCGCAGAGAAGCCGCGAAATCGGTTTCACCCACCCGGTTCGTAAAAATAGCAATAGGGAGGTGTACAGTGTTCTACCATCGCTTACATGTTTTATTATACAAAAATGTTATTATGAATTGTTTACCCCATAATTTTTTTTTTTTTTTTTTTTAAATTAAAAACTTTGCTTACATTTTGAAATTATAAAATTACAAAAGTAAATTCATAAATTCTAACTTTATGAAAGATTAGAGGCCTGTAGTGCCGCAGAGGCACAAGCGTGTGACTGTAAACGCGACAGGCTATGAATTCAATTCCAGGCAATGAAAATATTAAATAATATTTAGTATTGTCATTTTCTCGCTCTGGTAACAAGGCAAAGTGCGGTGTCGAGTTCCGCCACTATTCTGAGCCTCAATTCGGAGGAAAGTGGGGAACGGAAATGTTAAGAGAATGGAGTGTCTTAATACTAGGTTCCCTCTGTCTACCCTGCTATGTGCGAAGTACAGTTTGCAGTAAACTAAAAATGTATTTAAAAAGATTCTGATATTAGACCAAACCAATATAACATTCATTTTACTTAAAGTTAACAACAATCAATCAGTTTAGTTCACATATCTATAGGTACGTAAGTATACGCAATCCACGCACCATTTAGAAGGAATCTTTCAAGCCATTAATATGCCCGCATCTTCATATGGATATGGAACTCGTCGGAACTTAGAATTAAATAATTTATCGCCGTGGAGGCTGGCATAATAAATCAATATGCAGGGCATGCACACACGGGGTGTACCCGCCCGGCCCCCAACCCCCGACCCCCGGCCCTTTCTTGACTAATTAATTAAACAACCGATTCATTACAGCCTTCCTTTGTGCCCTCACATTCGTCTCGTGAAGGGGTACAGACAGCAGATCCTTTACATTTTTCAACGGGGATAGTTCGAATAACATACTAGCTGGATTAGATTATTGGTCTCTAAGTTTGAAAGTATTTGAAATTTGTATTTTACTTCAATGGATTCTTTTATTTATTTAATGATCAACTAATACAATGTAATAGATAATAAAATTAATATATTTGTACATGTAAAATATACAAAGCGAGTTCCCAAGCTTTAAGCGAGTTAATAGTAAGTACTTCATTCCGGATTTATGCTCTCCCCTAATAATATATTTTTTAAGTAAAGTAAGATACGTTTTATTTTTGTCTCAATAAGTCACTGTTCATATTCACAGGATTTTTTAAATAGAATAACTAAACTGTTATTTAAAAAAAAGCTTTGGTTTTCTCTCATTTCAGTAAAAATTTCAGTGCCTAATTCTTATTTTTTTGCAGCTTTATTCCTTTTACCAGCAAAATAATCAGAGATAACCTAACTCCGCAACTCAAAACGCAAATAACTAATATAATAATATCCCCGTAGAGAATCGAACCCCCAACCAATCATGTTTACAGTGAAACACTGTCTCACTGCGCCACGATGGCCTAATCCTTCTGTTTTCAGAAATTAATCAACATCTAACCATTTCGTTAGAAGGAACGACGCGTATTAATCGAGCATTACGTGTGATTCGAGTAGTCCTTGTCCCTTCATTTGTTACCGTCACCTAGCTACAAACTATTTAAATTGCGTCACCCGATACTAAGTCGAAGGCGTATATTGTAGAATATGTGAGTAGTTATTTACTCATATATTATTTTATATTACGATATTCTAAGATTTTAATTCTCAAATGAAAATTACTATTATAGTACGTACTTAATAAAGGATAGATATAAATATTTAAAATCATTTCTAAATTTTCCATGCTATTTCCTTTTATTTTGGTACATTGAGGTCATCGTGGCATAGTGGGACAGTGACAACGCGATCGATTGTGGGTTCGATTTCCACTCGGGGGATTATACTGATCAATATTATTTTTGCATTGCTTTGGTGGAACAAAGCACGGCATTGATTTCCATTACACAATACACAATGAAATCTCGAATTCGGTTGAAAAGCGGCGACCTTGTTTACCTGAGTGACACTAGGCTCTTTCTGAGTACCCAGCTTTGCGGGATAAAGCGTGAAACTGTTACTTTTTTTAATTTGCGTCTTTCATATGAAATGTGAACATGCTTGTACCGTTTTCAGGATGTAGTATTGTTCATGTCCATCTCAAACAATGCACTGAATACTTTTATATATATTTTATTAATTAAAAGTAAAACTGAGAAATATTACTATAAAACATATTGTATTTATCTTAAAGTATAAAATTCGCACTCAGCAGGTATTCCGAGAATTAATTATAAATGATCTTCATTAGTGAGCTTGTTCAAATGTTTTGCGGTTACCTTTATTTGTTTAGAAGTTTAGAAAATGAGTAACATTTAATTATAGTTTTAATTTTAGTTCTCAAAAGGTTTGTATTACAGGTATATATGTGTCTATAGACAGTTACATACAGTTGTGTTATACAAGTGTTTATAATTGTACTAGGGTCTCGCTTCTAATTAGCATATGTTCTGTGTCGTTCAAATATTTTTTTAAATGTGGAAGAAAAGTAAAAAAAAATCTCAAAGAGAGTATAGAGTTTAGATCAAATTTGGAAACTATAAAAATGGTTGTCATGAGTAGCCCAATTATTATTAAAAGTTAGGGAAACGTATGCAAAAGCGTGGCTTTTTTCATAAGTAGAAAGGAATTAAGACAATCATATTTTATCGCCCTATAAAATTTTAAAAACTATGAAGCGCAACGGAATCTCTCATAAGGTGGTATTTTGTGATTTCATTAATTGGTAACGGATTTTGTTAAATATTCCTTATCTTTTCGAAAATTTGATGGATTATATGAGTAATCATAGGTAATTGTGATTTTTATTGATCAAAACCTTATAATGTGTATAAGGTCATCCACTAATATCTAAAGCCCAATAACAAGCTCCGATGAGTAATCCAATACACGTCTATGACACAAGGACATAGCGAAGTAGGTACTAAATGACTGGCTTTATGAAATGGCTGAATTATTTGCTAACTTTATTAAGTTTTGCACAGACAGGACATGTCTACTTTTTACATTTTAATGGTAAAGGGACCAAATTATATAAATAAATATATATATGACTACGAACACAGCTGTATATGGTAATATATCTTTTTTATTTTCTTTCACGCACCTTTCTACTGCTGATTAGGTAATGACAATTTTCTGAACAATCAATGTATTGATAACGTAACATTGTTACACATTTTGGGACTTTTGGGATTATAATATTATTAATATTTACAAAAGAAAGGTCTCCCGCCTGGATATGAACATGGGTACGGCTCTGAATTCCGCTATCTATACGCTGTCTTGAAATGTGAGGAGTGGTAAACATGAATAGTACGCCATTAAAAGTGCATGTAAGTAAAAATATGTCTATGAAACCATATAATGATAAGATTATAATAGCTGCAATAATTCTATAATATAAAGAATTAGCTTAAAAAACAATTTTCTCGTAAATCTTGACGTCTTGGCAAGGACTTATGTTCGCGCTGTGAAAATATTGGAACCGGACTCATGTGCCCATTCAAAGCAAGAAGCAAATCGGATAGTAAGCAATGGATCAAAATAGTGTTGCGAGATTTTTTTTGTATAGATTGTTTTGAGATACTGATTAAGGTAAAAAAAATATGTATTATCATATTTTTTACAAACAAACATATGTAGCAAAATTTTAAATAACACGTTAAAAAGACGCCTGTCGTGGCGCAGAGGCACAAGCGTGCGACTGTAAACGCGACAGGTTGTGGGTTCCAAGAAATGTAAAGTTTAGTATTTTCATTTGGGTTTGGTAACAAGGCAAAGCGCGGCGTTGAATTCCGCCACTCAGCACGCAATGCCTCAATTCGGCGGAAAGTGGGGAGAAGAATTGTTGAAAGAGAACGGAGTGTCTTAACACTAGGTTCTCGGGTTCCCTCTGCCTACCCTGCTATATGCGGGCTACAGCGTGAAGTTAAAAATAAAAAAAATAAAAAAAAGAAAAGTCAAAAAGTCCAATGTTTATTGGAGAGAATTTGAATCACTCGGTCCTATTAACAATATTTTAAAATTATTCCTATAGTAAGTTTGGTGATATGATTTAGTGCTATAATAATTATTCAAAATAAGTAATTTTTATACGAACTGGTCTTGGATCGTGGCTCTCGAGGCCCGTCGACTGTGACTTTGATTGCCTTGTTGTAGGTGGTTACTTGCGGTGGCGTGGTCGATATCGTTATCGTCAGGGTGAAGGATTTACCTGTAACAATGTCATATTGTTTAAATGTAAAGAATTTTTATTCTAAGTAATAATAAGTATTAAAGATAATACTTTTTATTATTATATATATATTTTAAAACTCAGTTGTATATTAATTTAACTAAATAAGACAAGATAAAGAAGTACTAAATAGAAAGATGTCGAAAACTTAAATTTTAACAATAATAGTTTTATAGTGCTTTTACATTTTCTTTCCTTATTTTGGTGTAGGCATTTCACGTTTTTTTTTTTTTTTTTTTATTGATAACGGACGGCAAACGAGCAGAAGGACCACCTGATGGTAAGTGGTTACCTTCGCCCATAGACATCTACAACACCAGAGATGTTGTAGATGCGTTGCCAACCTAGAGGATACTAATGGAAGGGGGGACAATGTAGTAGTCCACTATCAGAACCGGTGGGAAAGGGGAAAATCTGGCTTACATGCCATCGAACCGGAACACATCATTAGATATTTGGCGGTTCGTCTTTGACATGATAGTGGTCGCGAGCCAGTCGGAGGACGAACCTCCTACCACCTAACAAAACGTTTATTAATTGTGAATAATTAAATATTTTACTCTTTTCTAGCGAAAATATAGACAGCAATCTTGTCACAAAATTTCATTTACACTTGAGATTTTGCTGATTTGATTGGATTGTGCTGTGGAACTAAAAGGATTAAAATATAGGTAGGTTACGATGTAATGTAGCGATGAATTCGATCAAGTCGTAAAATATTTGTACAAACTTTTTACTCGCAATGAGTGGAAGCAATAAATTCAATCTGTGGTCGCTACTCTTTTCGCTAGCGTCCACTTTTTGTAGTTGAATTTTGATGACTTGTTCGGAAAGTTAAAAATTTATTGCAGGTTTGTTTTCAATTTTTACATGTCGAATGGAATTCCAGTTACTGCACTCCGCCAGTTACCATATAACTGTATCCTATATACATATAAAAACTAGTAACAAACGTTCGAAACTGAACTCTCAGTAACGAGTTCTCGTAATAAATTAAATTACAGAGCGCAATGGGATCAAAACAGCAATAACCGAACTATCAAAATACCAAACAAATAAGCACTCGAAGCGAAATGACATTTCAAAGTGGAGAGCATAAAAGAGCAACTCATCCACAACATATCAGAGCGCGTCACAAACAACAGGCCGACCACTTCATCACGGCGTAACGCCGGCAATAAAAAAAACATTTCCATCTACGGAAAAACCACAGTTAATATTAAATGACCGTCCGTCAAAGCTGTATTGTGGATCGCTTTGGCTCGCTGCGGGATGCAACCAATACCGATTTTCTGATTTTTCCACCCGCGAGAGGGTGGGAGGCGGCCGGGAGGGGTAGAGTGACATGTAATGGACCTGAAGCGGCCGCTCGCTACACGCGAAAAACTGAAAAAATCCTCATTCATACGTGATTTCATGTGTAGGCTACTTTCTGCGGGCACGGTGTGTGCTCGTTAAAAATGGAGGTCGGACATGAACTGGCTTGTTGCGGCCGTAGCAGTTTATTAATGCGGCTCGAGAGGCGCTCACGTCGGTAACACTTATGGGAATACTCGTGTTCCGTGTCATGATATTTGTTGCGTTCAAGATGGATTGTATGAGCGGTTTTATGTGTTATTATGTTGCTGAGATAATTTATTTAGAGATGTCTATTATTCTACTTATGGCCCACAAATGAAATACCTAATTAGATAACTTGGTACCTATATTCATATGATGTACCTACGTTTATTTTTATTCAATAGTTTTTTGTAATTGACTATATAGGTATATTAGAAAAGAATATATAAATATTTATATGTATTACTTAGTTATAAGAAATCTGAACATAGTATCTTTTGCCTTTTGGCCGGTTTCTTCTATGCAAAGTAATTTTTTTACCGTTTTTTAAATATTTTTCATATATATATAAGTCTCTATTGAATATCAAGGATTTTAATAATTTTATCCTCACTCTATGATAGACAAAAGCTATTCATCATTAGTTATTTTATTTTAGGTGTTTCGGGTTATGAATACTAAATTTGAATTATATCCGAATATTTCAAATTGGTTTTACAATTCACAAAGTAATAAAAAAACTTATTCAGTTCCTTTACATATTAATAAAAATCGGTTTATATTGATATACTGAATCTATATCAGTAATATTTAGTGTTCTTAGCTGTTCTACGATAAAGAATATAAATTATTAAATATTACCTAGACACGTAGTTTCAGTTTAAGCTGCAAAGCTGCATAGTAGTGAAAAAACGCGAAGCCTTTTTGAATCCTTCATTATTTAAAATCTTTACTAATATTATAAATGCGAAAGTAACTCTGTCTGTCTGTCTGTTACGCTTTCACGCCTAAACCACTGAACCGGTTTTGATGAAATTCGGTATGAACATAGAACTAAACTTGGGAAAGGACATAGGATACTTTTTATCGCGAAAAAAATGATAGAGGGGGTTGAAATAGGGGAGGATGAAAGTTTGTATGGAAGTTCCTTATTGTCAAACATAAAATCATGTAAGATTGTTTAACTGTTTACAACTCCACCACATGAACCACTTAACCAATTTTGACAAATAGTCTTGACCTTGGGAAAGACTATAGGATACTCCTTATCATATCGCGCGATATAACCGAATTTCACGCGGGCGAAGCCGCGGGCGGAAAGCTACTTCATAATATTTTATTTGACTGGAATACCAAATGACATATACCAACTTGACAGTTTAGAGATTGTTGAAATGAATTTCATGAATGTTGTATTAAATTTCAAGATGATCTACGGATCTCGGCACCCATTTTTATCTTAAATCTTTTATCAGCGAATTGAATAACCACGCATATTCTCAATAAAATCAAAATCAAAATATTCTTTATTCAAGTAGGCTATTACAAGCACTTTCGAATCGTCAATTTACAAAGGTGTCAGTCGTGTCAGTCCTAACGGAAGCTACCACCGGCTCGGAAGGCAGTTGTGCTGAGAAGAGCCGGCAAGAAATTCAACAGCTGCTCTTTTCAAATAAAATTTTTACAATAAATATACAACAATGATGAGCGTCCCGGGTGAGAGTCAACAGCATTTAATTCCACACATTGATATCATTATAGTATTCTTGGACAGAATAATATATTTTTTTCAATAATATAATTTCAATAATCTTAATCTTAATTTGAACAAATATGCAATTTGACTCTCATTTTCACATACAAATGTGTTGATATTATTATGTGCTAACTGCATTTTCTTATAAGAGGCCTTGAGAAGAATACCACTCTAATAATTATTGCATTGTTTCAACAAAATATTCAGTGATTTGTTCAAAGCTTATGATTGCGTATAGAAATTGGACAAGCATTAGAGGACATACAGAATCAGAAGGTATGTTCTTCTTTAGTTAACATGAGCGAATAAACTTAGCATTGGCCGTAAAAAAATATTATTTACCGATGTTGAAATGATACACCTCGTACATTTTACATGATATAAAAATAATTGGTACAATTATAATAGAATCCCAGAAGACTTCCAACTGAGTTCTGGTTCACAATATCGAAAGTGGTGAAAATAGTCAGTGTAGCTATTATATGTTGCCTTGTTAACGGCTATAATCGATAATACGCCTTGGGAATTAAGTGTTCACTTCAGCCTGATTCAAAGGTATCAGTGCCACAGACAAATTATTTGTAAAAGAGTCCAGCTGAATTTCGTGCATTGGACTAAGGGATTATCTAAGTGAATAAGTGGTAGAAAATTTGACATTAAAAAAATTAAGCAATGAGGCAACAATTTTTACCTCATTTATAAATATTAGTGGCGAGGCGTTCATATAACACGGTTCCAATCGGCTTACCTATTGTAAATGAGAATAAGTTTTCTGAAAAAAATTGAGAGCATAGGACAGGATAATTTTGTGTATAAAACTGCAAAAAAACATGACATATAGACACGCCTTTGACGCCTGTCGTGGCGCAGAGGCACAAGCGTGCGACTATAAACACGACAGGTTGTAGGTTCGATCTCCGCTCCAGGAAATGTTACTATTTTCATTTCCTGGGTTTGGTAACAAGGCGAAGCGCGGCGTTGAGTTTCGCCACTCAACACGCAATGCCTCAATTTGGCGGAAAGTAGGGAACGGAATTGTTGTATGAGAACGGAACTCAGGTTCCATCTGCCTACCCTGCTATATGTGGGATACAGCGTGAAGTTAAAAAAAAAATAATAAAAAAATAAACACGCCATGCCACGATGTATCTAAGCAGACTATCTCTATCAATGAAAAAAACTATCTATCTATGCTATAATAAGACAGCAAAAAAATATGTCTTTACATTGATTATATTGACGGACAAAATAATTAACAGAGATGAATATAAGGTTTTTAAATATAACGAAGTTGCAGAATCAGCTATATTTCTATTATATATAAATTATATGACTTTAACAAGTGCAACAAATATTATTATTTTTTTATTTATGACAAGTACTTATTTTAAGGTGAGGGCTTCAGTGATATATGTAGTTGCTGCGTTTAAAATATACCTACAATGTTATGATAGAAGTAGCGTATGAAAAAAAATATACATTAATTATTAAAAGTGCCCTATCGTACCACTTAAGAAAACTTAAGCCTCAAGTAAGATGTTTCCTTTTTATTTTTTATGAAACCTATTACATGTTAAAAAAGAACAGTTTTTAGCTACAGGTGCCCGAATATGATATTTATCTCCAAACAGTTTATTTGGAGAAATTTAAAATACCTTACAAATCCTAGAAAACCTAAGTACCTATACAATCAAGTCAGCTGGGTTAAAGAAAATGTACATTCCACTAGCACTGTAAGAGCTATAAAAATAAACATATCAATAATAAACGCCTGTCGTGGCGCAGAAGCATAAACGTGCGATTGTAAATGCGACAGGGTGTGGGTTCGATTCCCACTCCAGGAAATGTAAAAAGTTTAGTATTTTGATTTCTTGGACTAACACTTGTTAGCCTTCAAAGCGCGGCGTTGATTTTTGCCACTCAGCACGCAATGCCTCAATTTGGCGGAAAGTGGGGAACGGAGTGTCTTAACATTAGCTTCCCTTTGCTTATCCTGCTATATGCGGGACTGACTACATATAAAGTGCTCTAGAAACTATAACTATTACAAATAATTCAAAAACTAATCGTCAGATCTTAACTAAATTTAAATGGGATTACATCATGAAGATTCACTATCATATAAAAGAAGAATCATATAAATTGGTTCATTCACTAAAAAGTAATGCGGTAACACATTAAAAAATATAGTCCAATTAAGAAGCTCCTCCATTTTTAAAGTCGATTATAAACTGAAAGGAAGAAATGATTTAGAATGTTTCCGAAATAATAAATCAACAATATCTGAATTTGACTTGCGTGTGAAGTATCAGTAGTAGCTGCAAAATTGTACAATATTTCAAATTTACTGCTAGAGTTACGAAAAACTGATATATTGATAAAAATCATATTACAGAACACTGAAGAAGAGTATTTCCTATAGTCCTTTTTGAAATGATTGAACCTTATGAACCTTACCAATATAAATAATTCGAAAATTTGTAAGTATACATGGACGCCATTTACTATTTCACGTGAAAATTCCTGAGCAACTTTAGATAAAACTGTACAGAAATATAGCTTTTATTTCAAAATAATACATAACAGAAAAAAAATAGCGATATTATAAATAAAAGTATCTAGTTCATTATACAATTATACAAACCTGAATAACGTTTGTTGGTTAAGTTCTTTAAAGGTTTATCATGACGTAAATTCTAAAAGCTTACTAATTATAACGAACATTCTATAATTTTAGCGAACAGAAAATGGCTGTTCAATTATATCATTATAGTATCAAACTTTCATGTTCAAGTGTCAATTAAACACTTGCTTCCCAAGATATTAAGACAAGGACTCACGCAAAACGGCAAAATCTTCGCAAACTTGTCTAAAAGTTATTAAAAAATCAAAACAAATAGGTAACACCAGACAAGTGATGGGGTCGTGCCAGTCGCGGCTCGCCACGGGGCCACGGAGCCTAAATAAATAACCTCTAGTTAATGTACCGGCGCACGACACGGTTTACGAGCTCACAATTTCCTCACACACCCCCTTGTGACACGCTAAATGACGGACGTTTTATTTTTCCAGATTGATTTATTGTGTTAGGTTGTGTTGCGTACATTTTGGTTTGTTAATATACCTTTAAAATTACGTGGAAACCATATTTAAGAGATTACCAATTGAATTTTATTGCGTCTTTTTCCAGAGAATGGTTGTAATTTTAGAAAATATGTTAAAAATTCACTATATCTATCTCAAACTTTTGTCAACGAGGTAAGGTTGCCAGCTCGTGTGTGAATATTGAACTCAAGAAAAAAAATATTTTGTCGTTGCAGAAATTCTGTTTAAATTTTTTAACTTAAGCGGTATACATACTTTTTTAATATCAAATATGTTTTTTTTAATTACTTGATAGTAAATGGCATAAAGTATACAAAAATAAATGGCAAAATATATATTTAATTCTTTGTTATTATTACTGGCAAGTTAGTTACTGGCACAAGATTGAAACTTGAGGGTGTATTAAAGGTCCCACTTCGAGCTGACGTTCTTCTGATGAAAGATTAGTAACATATATGAGTACACCACGCTTTTTTCGCCAAAATTAGTGGAACTCGAACCAGCGCCTTTTGGAAACCGTCCAAGCACACTAAATGCTAAGCCATGCGCTCGTATTCAGTTACGTCGAAATTTTTTATATGCTTGTTACAGCAATTTTTCAGAGGGGCTTTAGCAAATTTTTAAACGTTTATTATTATTATTTTTTATTTATACAATGTTATCCCTACTCGCAATAATTGTACCTTCTTACTATAATGCCTTCCTTAAAATAATTAATCATCGTATAGAAATTTCTATGATGTGGGTACAATGTCACTGAAAGCTTGTTACTTTATAAAACGTATCTAATTTTTAAAATAATTACATGTTGGTTTCACGAAACATCTTGTGTTTTAAATTTACAATTTTAGAATATAATGTCAGTTAGTGGCAAGACTTAGTGGTTAGTTCAAATCAATAGTCACAAAACAATGAGTACCTAAAGGTACCTAGGTATACCTCTCAAGATATTTTATCATTTTATCCATATATTATATGCATAAATATTATATATGTTATAGCTAAATGCATATTGTCTACACATCACTTGTTTTATTATCTACAAATATAATTTCTTAAAGATTTTTTTATGATAGTAATTTATGAAACATTAGACAAAACGTACCTTGTCGCACTACTTTAATAATATTATTACTATGTTATTAGTAAGCTAAAGTCAATTAATAGTTGAATTGTAAAATCAACGGTACGTATGGCACAATTAGGAACTAAACTGTACAAGCACGCTTAGTGCGCCACTCGCGACTACGACTAGGGTACAGTTATCCTCTCCTTTGGAAATAGACAGATGGATACGCCTTTCATTGTGAATAGATTTTCGTTATATTTAAACGTTTTCAGAATTTCGTAAGTTTTGACCGGAATAAATTATTGTTTTAAGCAATAGATACATGTTATACATGTGACTTTTGCTTGAAACAATAATCTTTTTTAATAGACAGTGCTATTGCAGTGTAAGATGCAGTAGAAGAGGATTTCAAAAATTAACCAGCTGTTTATCTAGTATCAAAAACATACTTGGTTGACTTTATGAAGATAAAAGTAAATACTAAACTTAGAGTTAGATAGTTCAAATCTTAGATTGTGACATGAGCTCTACCCATCCCGTATCCATACAATGCTATCGCCCTCTCCGACGACGCAGACGACATTTCCTAATAGCTAGATGCAATCCAATTTGACACCTGTCAAATACACTCCTTGCCGTGTCAGTCGCGGCGATTACGACGATGTCGGACGTAACGACGTGCTAATGCTTTCGTGCACGCTAATTGACTGAATTAATATGCTGATGTAAGCTTAGGTGTTGCGTCTTCTCTATAGATTTAATTACGTTACAACTGTCTGACTCTACTACGTACTCGTATCAGAAATATATGTATATTGTATAGGGAATTCATAAAGCCAACGTTAAATGTTAAATGTAGTATTCACGCAACAAATGGTTTTGTTAAAACAATCAATCTGCGTTTCTAATACATGATGTGGAGTGTGAACCGACGTGACACCACAATGCATAGTTATGTAACTTGTGGGCCGCTTAGTTAGCGCAACTACCCCAAAACCGACGCAACCATAAATGAAATGGTAGTTTTCCGCGGCTAACCGGGCGCGGGCGGGTCGGCTAGCCGGGCAACCGGGCCGGCTGCGGCCGCGTTATGGTTGACAAGGGCCTGTACCGGCGCAACCGCGTGCGTGCCGCAATCTACACGATGTTTGCGTGTTCCCACCGATCCACCGCTCCGCCGCGCCGCCGTGCCGCTCAAGCACGCTCTCTACTTTTAAATTTAAAGACTACACACGCTGCCAGCTTAGTTTTATAGGCGAGTTGAAAAACTTTTATCGTCTAAATACAATTAATGTAATAAAAGTTGTATGTTTTTGGAAGTTCGGTTAATAATCGCGCAACATAATCCGAGTCGTTCGTAAAACGGGATGCAACGGTAATCAAAGCGAGGCCAGCGTACCACAATATATTCGCATAAAGAATTCTTCAAAGGAAAAATTTTATTCAAATGGCTGTGTGACCGCAAGCGTGGCCCCGCCTCCGCGGAAGACGTTGCTTTTCCGACCTTTTCTATTGGTTGGCGCGCGGAAGGCGGGTCGTCTTCTTCTTCGAGACCAACTTTTCATTTGCACAACTCTGAAATATTGCCGGATTAAAACACTGCGAAACTTCTCGATGTGGTTTTCGAATCGTTGTTTTTTTATTTCTTGAATCTTCCATTACTTCTATTACCATTAATACCTATACAGTATACCTAAGTGTTGTTACTCTCAAGTCGTTAAAGATTTACAGCTCTGTAATAATTTTTTTTAGTTCTTTATATTTTTGTTTTAGAATTGGACTTAAAATAAATTGGACTTAAAAAAAGTAGTTAGCTATAATACTTTATTTCAATGTAATCAAAATATTGGTTTATTTTTTTACAAATTTCCTTGTAAATATATCAATAATATTTGTTTTTCTTTATTTCACGGGTTCAAATATTATATTAAAAAAAAGACGTTTTATGTACTTGCAAGTGTATTTCACAACAGTGCGATATATTAAGAAATTAGCCACTAAAGATTTTTTTTTATCTGAAATATATATATATATATATATATATTATTTTAAGTACACGCTTTAATCATGTTTTAATATTTCTATCTGTTATTCATACTCATAAAATATTAAAATATGATGCCCTTTCATTTCACTTCCTTTAAGATAAATAGAATTATTTATTAATAGGCTCATATTTAACTACTTTTGTAAAGGTAACCCTTTAGAATTTATGACAGTTTTTCCACTTTTGATTTATCTTTACATAAATTAAATTAAAACCTACATGAAGTCCTAAACAAAAATATGACTCTACACTAATAAATTGCAAATCCAACATAGTCTCTATAAATATATTTAATAATATCTCTATGACAATATTTGTAATATAGAGAAAAAAATCCTTAGCAATCCATGGATTCACTAACTTATTAATACCGACACTCTGCGAGAAAGAACTTTTTTTGCCATTCCTTTTGTGTTGAGAAACCCAACGCCACACTTTGTTCAAATAGACTAAGATATGAAAATATGTTACATATTTCTAATTGATTCGAGGCCATCGTGGCACAGTGGCAGAATATCTACCTGCTCACGAATTATTTATGGGTTCCATGCTCGTGGAAATGATTATAATTAAATAACGTAAAGTTACGATACTATATTATATATGTAATTGTGTGTTTTAATCCAATACACGCTATAATCTTGATATGGTGCGAGAAATGGACAACGGAGTACCTTAACACTAGAATTTCAAGGCCTACAGTCTTGATTGGAATTCTTTAAACTTTAATAAAATTTAAACAGGCTCTGTATAAATTTAATTAAAATTTAAAAAGTTAGTATTAAGTATTAAAGCATTATCAATAAGAATTATTTAGATTTTCCATACTAACAATGTTAGTCAGTTTAATAATGGGTCTCGTGACTAGAAGGGTGGTAAAATATCTTATTCACTCATGAGTTATTTGTCTAGTAAAGTCTAATGTATTGACGTAATTGATACGGTCCTAACTAGACAATAATCGTGGGTTCAAATTTATTTTTTCTCATTCTTATAACTTAAGGTTCCACCTCTCATTTTTGGAAGGTCATAAAAATTTACAAAGTATATTTTTGAAATGAAAACTTTTTTAGTGGCGTTGTGCACTTTTTGTAATGGAAATAGAGATTTTGTGGTAGAAATTGTTAAACTCGCGTCAGGACACGTCACCCTAATCAAAAATTCGTAAGACATGAGGCAGCCCACATAAATTTGGCGATTGAATGAAAAAATAGACAATCTATTATTCTTAGAAATAAAATTTAAAAGTGTTTTGGTGATGGTTTGCAAAGGATTATCTTAACTCTAATGATAATTTTTCTCGATGAGTTGTTAATCTCTTTTGAATTTTTCTTGCGTTTGAACCTATGCATTTCTTACTCTGTCATGATAAAGTTTCACATCTATCGGTATTCCCGGAGTACAAACCCGTTGTTTTTTTTAATAATATTTAAATCATCTCAGTAAATACGCCTTAACGCCTGTCGTGGCGCAGAGGCACAAGCGTGCGTCTGTAAACGCGACAAGTGGTGGGTTCGATTCCTACTCCAGGAAATGTAAAAGTTTAGTATTTTTATTTCCTGGGTTTGGTAATAAGGCAAAGCGCGGCGTTGAGTACCGCCACTCAGCACGCAATACCTCAATTCGGCGGAAAGTGGGGAACGGAGTGTCTTTACCCTAGGTTCTCCCACCGCCTACCCTGCTATATGCGGGATACAGCGTGAAGTTAAAAAAAAATCTCAGTAAATTGTTGAACTCAAAATGATTTACAGTTGCATCTTAATTATAAACAAAAAGACTGAAATACCTTTTTTTAAAACATATTACTTACTATATAAAGAAGACAATTATATTAAATTAATATCATAATAGAAAAACAATTTTATTTTCTACTTTCCTTCTCTACAACAACTCCGTACTTATAGTCTTAGAGATATTAATGTGTCAACGCACGTGGCGACCCGCAAAAGGGCTCGTCCCCTATCAGAAGGATTTAACATAAGGCCGACGTTTCTGTAGCCTTCATCTCAGCTGATTTCTAGAGATCAATGACTGAGGGGTTGTCGATTATAGCAAGTGTCTTATCATAAGAGTACCTATATGATGTATAAAATATTTGTTTAATACTTATTTGAATAATATGATTTTATCGCAAAAATTATTATAATGTTTTAATATAGAACTATTTTTAGCATCTCGTATAGTAATGAAGGCAGAGAAAAGAGGGTTTTGTTCAAATTCACAATAGTGTGTTGGGCACTCTCCCTGAGCCACCATATCCTAACTGTATCCTGAAGTTTGTAAATATTAACAACTATTAAAAAACAGTCAAAAGTAAAGTAGTTTGAGCAAATATAGTGTTAAGACACTCTATTCGTCATTTTCCGTCCAAAATCGAGTGTTTAAGTGTTAAGTGGCGGAACTTAACGCCGCGCTTGTCTTACCAGAGCGGAGAAGTGAAATCTATAACCAATATATATGTGAAATCTATAATAATAACACGCTGTCTCATTGCGCCACGATTACCTTTTATATCTATTTGATATTATTAATTATTTTTGCCATAAGCTGTATTATATAAAATCTACCGACTTTTCCTAAATCATTTCTACTTATTACATTTTAGTAACAACAATAATAACGATATATTTGGACTTTTAGCGATTTATTATAACAATCATTATTAAATAACCCTTAGGTAATTTAATAAAAAAATATGTGTTACATTGGTTTCGTCAAATATAATATAATTTTACAAAGAATACCTACATATCTACATAATAAAGTGAAAATATTGAAAAGTGAGCAAAAGATTTACGCATCATAAAGTTCAATAAGACATGAAAAAAGAATTTGCTCTTGTGGTATGAATAAACTGGCATATTTACATGCGTATTTATAAACGACTTCAAAAAAACGAGGAGATGCATGATTGTATTTTTTATGTGTGTTACCGCAAAACTTTTTGCTGGGTAAATCAATTTTGACAATTCTTTTTTAATATGATAGCTAGTGCTTCTGATATGGTCTCATTTAAATTTAGTTAATATATGATAAATAGTTTATGAGTTATTCGTAAAATTTGTTACTTTTAGTGTATTTTATACGAAATCAATGTTCTTTTTTGTTGAAATCTCATTTATAAGAATTAGTTTCTGAAACTCCGCAAACATTCCGTTTCATATATACTTAAATATAATTAATATTTAAGGAAGTATAAGTGGGGAAGGGAATTGTTGTAAGAGAACGGAGTGTCTTGACACTAGGTTCTCAGGTTCCTTCAGCCTACCCTCCTATATGCGGGATACAGCGTGAAGTTAGAAAAAAAAAGAAGTATAACTTATACTAAAAAAGTGTCCTGAACAAAAAGGTTTAGACATACTTGCATTTTGTAAGTCTGTGTGAATATTATTATAATATAATTAAAATTTGAACATAAAAGAAAATTGACTTCAAGTAAAATGCCAAAGTAAAATATCTACGAAAAACTCCAAAGGACTTCTTTCTAAACTAAAATTTAAATATGACCACATCTAAAAGCACAGCTATCATATAAAAAAGAATAATCAGAATTGGTTCATCCAGTAAAAACATATGCGGTAACATTAAAAAAAGTACAATTAAATAGAAAACCTCCTCCTTTTTTTAGAAATCGGTAAAAAATAGATAGGACACTAATAACAAACGTCACATCACTTTATAATAATACCCCAATCGCTAAACCTAAATCATGAGACCTCAACACGTATGTACTAAGCAAGCTTAAGCTATTAGTTATTTATCCATTAGACAGGACTACACGACCTAATGCTTACACGTCATGTGACAGTTGCTTTGTGCATTATGTAGTTATCCGCAAAACCACGTTAGGTCAAATGAAGGAGTGGTGACGCATTATGAAGAACCAACACTACGCGACTATATTAAAGTTGAAACTATATGACGTTTTAAAGGAACTAGCGTCCTCGTTGACGCGTTAACAACGCGTTGTCTTTAACAATGTATATTTCACTTTATATAAACATGGATGTCAAATCATGGTAGTGTGTTAACACACATATATTTTATTAATTTAGTATACTTTTAATGCATTATTTAAAAAAATATTAGCACTCTGCACTCCTTCTCTATAACTATACCTATAACTATAGTTGTACCAAATTTCATGCTTCTCCGTCCGCATAATTTTCGTAAAAAGGGGTACAAACTTTTTGCTTCACATTTATACATAGATTAAATAGCTAGAGTAGATTTAATAACTAGTTAGAGATATATATATATATATGACGCGGAAGCCGAGTCTAAAGGAGTAGCGACATAATCACTACCTTCGGACGCCATGGTCAGTGTGCTCCAGTGGCACAGGCGAAAGTCCCACAAGATGTATATTCCGCTCTACTGACGCATGCATTGTCATTCTATAGTTTTCTAACAATGTATCGCCAGCCGGCTAACCATCAAATCATATGTCAAATATCGAATCAGTCTATATAAATAATAAATACTCTTTAGTCATTATTCCCTAACATATATATATATAGCAGCAAAGACTTGTTTGAGGAAATGGATTGGAATCTGTAAATACCAACCAAAAACGAAATATATGGTCTAAGTCATTAATTTAATTAAAATAATAATAAGATGCAGTACGCATCTCAGTTGCTGATACAGTGAGAGTACTGTTGTCCCTTTAGTGATCTCTAAAAAATTTGTAGTGAAAATAAGCCATAATTTGGTCCGCTTCATCTTAAATTTAATTTATACTACTTTCTTTCAGCTCTGACTACTGGAAACAATAATTGAGTAAAAGATTTTTTTTATTTTTTTATACCACGATGGTGGCAACAAGGCACACGGCCCACCTGATGGTAAGTGGTTACCGTGGCCTATGGACGCTTGCAACACCAGGGGCATCACTTACGCGTTGCCGACCCTAAGATAATGAAGAACCGAAATATGCATGTTGTTACATTTACAGCAGCTTTATTTGTCATTGGTTTGAAATCAATAAGCCTTGAAGCTTTAAAAAGCGTTTACTTAACTCGTGATTGCTATTGTTGTAAATACAAGTAATTAATTAATAATTATTAGTAATAATTATTAATAGTAATTATTATTATTATTAGTAATTATTTAATAATTTTATTATTTAATATTTAGTGTTATCAAATTTAGTAACATAAGTTATGTATGAAGAGGTTACTGTGGACGAGGCGGAAGAAGTATGCAGGGACC
This sequence comes from Philaethria dido, assembly GCA_033558755.1. Classification (NCBI taxonomy): domain Eukaryota; kingdom Metazoa; phylum Arthropoda; class Insecta; order Lepidoptera; family Nymphalidae; genus Philaethria; species Philaethria dido. The sequence continues at coordinate 44,578 of JAKGSA010000477.1, forward strand.
GTAGCGCTTAGCGCTCCGTTCTCTCCGACTAGGGTTAGGGATAAAGCGTGGAGCTAAGTAAATAAGTATACAAACTTAATGTAGTATTTCATATTTAACAATTCTAATTTATAGATTTCTAAAATGCTTGAAATATAATTGATAATTTTATTTGGAATGATTACAGCATTTAAACCGTGATGTTTAATCGTCAACTCTCTTATTGTGTTATGAGAATTATACGTGAATTGAATACCAATAAGCAGTAGTAAGCAGCAGTTGTAGTTTTTTTAGTTTAAGAATGTTCAATTGTATTTACGTATATGTACGACTATGAATAAAAAGCCTTGAAACGTAATTATAAATATTCTTATTGATTTTCTTGTTTCTTTAATCTCCAGTCATTAGCACTAATTGTTTAGGGTTAAAATATGTAGCTTTTGTGTTTCGGAAAGTTTTCAATCGTATAACGTAATAGATAATTGATTACCAAAAGGTTATAATGCAAATAGACACAATTCTTATATTTGTAGATATATTTCAATATCAATGACTTTTTAAAAGTTACTGGAATGAACGAAATGACTTACGAAAATGACTTGATAAATAAGTTATTCTTAAAAAGTTTTCCCTTCGTCCGTGAAAATCTTAAGAAAGGGCGGGTGGCGAGGGCGGTTATGTCGGCCATCCCGCCCTATTTGACATTTACAAACTTCTTAAGTACCTTTGAAAAAGTTGGGATCTCTTCTCATCGTTACGAGTTTTACCCTACTTTGCAACTTCCTCAAAACATTTCAATGTTTTATTTGCGTTTGTAATGTTTTGGTAAAGAGTTCACTGTCAATTGTTATTGTGGTTGATTCTATTTACTATGCAGGTTTTAAAGCTGTGTTATTTGAGCTAATAGTACCAGTAAAGTACTACATATATATAAATTGTAATGTTTGCTGGAAGTGTCATTTTAAAAAGGCGCTCGTCATGTATTATAATTTTGACTTAGCATTTAGCTTTAATTCTATCTTCAGGTAATTTTATTATTTGGATTTTGTACGTTTTGTCGTGTATACTTATCGTGTAACAATAACTGCACCTTCAGCACTCACCGCGACCACTACGGCCGACGAATCGTAGGTCATTAAACTTGGCAACTTGGTTCTTCATCACCGCCGAACTGTTTCGTAGCTCTGCACAGCAGTTTTCATCGTTGCCGGCACGAACTGTCACAAGCGTTCCATCCCCGACGTCACCCAGAGCGACCACCTTGAATGCAACGGGCAACGTCTTGTTCGACCGCCAGTGTGGGGGCAGGACCGTGCATACGAAATGCGGACTGCCCGTCCTCACCAGCTCTCCAGGATGTTCAGAGAGGAAGTCCCCCAGGGTCCTCTCCGCAAGGATGTCCGACGTCATCTTGGTGTACGTCTCGTGGAGGAGAGTGGAGCTTGTGTCGGGCGACACGGCACCACTCGACGCGCCCGTCAGGTGCATCCTCGACACGCGCGCGCGCTGCGTGCTGCACATGGAGTCCACTGCGTCCGCCGCACCTGACGCACCTACATCGCACTTGGCACTCCACACTGGTCACATCCACGGGAACGACGGCAAGTCGCCCGTCGTCATCATCGTGCACTGCAGCTGCTCCTTCCCGGAGGACCCTCCGCCGAGGTGCGACACGTTGCTAGGGAACGAGCGCGTGGTCACTAGATGCGGTGACGTCACACGGCCTTGCCACACTTTTTTCCCGGTGAATGAAAGGTTCGGCGGCGAGCGGGCGGGACGCGAGGGGCCGATTTTTTCCGGTACAAAGGGGTGTCTCCCCCGCGCGCGGCGAAAAAACTTTTCACTAGTTTCAATGACGGCGGCACTTTTTGCGCCCGGTATTTACGATCGTACGCACGTGCCTTTCGCTTTCGACGCGGATCGTATTTCGTAAATTGGCACTGAAAATGTAATCGTATTTAATTGGGGGGTTGCGTGCGTGCGGTGTCGTGTCGTGTGTACGCGAGTGCGTGCGTCGTGGCGCGCGGTCGTGAGGCGACTCAGTGTGTACTGGTGAGGCAGTCGGGAGTGGAGCCGGTCGGTTGCGGTATCCGCTCGCGGTGGCTATTAATACGCGACGTACGTCCGCGTCCGCGCTCGTCGACTTCGGACAAAGTTTCGCGGGCGAGTCGGTCTCCGCTCCGGCAGCGGTGGCGGCGCGCGAGAGGCGGCGACGACGCGGGCGCGGCGGGCGCGGCGGGCGGCGGAGCGCACTTTGCGGTCGGGGTGGGTTGGGTTTAAAGCCGCCGAAGGATAAAACATACAAATAAACACGTGTTCGCGCCGGCGCGAGCGAGAGGTGCGCCCGCTGCGGTGGAGCAAGCGGGATGGAGGTCGCTCTTGCGGCATTTAGCAGCCGCTCTGCTTGCCGGCACTCGTCTTGCCTCACGGCTCACGGCTCGCGGCTGCTGTCCGCAGTTGATGGTGCCGTCGTCGGCGGTACGCCGATTCACCGCATGTAGAAAATATTTCAGATTTTCAGTTTGTAAATAAATGTGTGCTCAGTGTCGTGGTCTTTTGAAAAAAAGTACTTAAAAACTTATGGTCTGTTTTAATTTAAAATAATTTTTCCAAAAAAATTTATCCAAAATTATTTTTTATAAGTGCTAATTGACTAGATACGAATATTTAGATAAAATTATTTTTCTCTATTAATTATTTCTCTCCTTTTTATTTACACATTTTTCATTTTAAAAAAGTTATAACAAAGAAATAACGAACAATGTATACCGAACGGACGAAATACACATATAAAGTAAATTCTTTATTCACTCGCACTATGCACCCTACGATTGTGGAGTCTAATCCACATCATTTAGAAAATCTTAACAAAATGAAACTGATCTTCTGTTAGACTAAAATCGGATTAACTAATCAACCACTCCTTTAATATGTTAAAGCTGAAAGCAAAAAGAAACAAATGATTTCAGGCAAAAAAATTGAAAAAAAAAATAGCTTACTAAATACCTATCACTTAAAAAACTCATGTCATTTAAAATATATATGAAATAATCTAAGTGAATATAATACTTATTCATTTTACTTATAATTACTGTGTGCATATCTTAATAATCAACCTTCTTTGATTTGTAATAATTTATCTATTAAGATATGACGACATATAATACGATACGATACGATATATAATACGATTTGTTATATATTCTAGAAAGCTTCCATAATTACCTACCTATAGCACGATCAATTAAAATTATTTCAGCAGTAAATTAAATAAGCGTTAGGTAACAATACTTGTGTAATCATAAAATTATTTTTCCCCCACTATTCCCGGTCTAATTGCCACAGTTCATCGGTAATGTGGCCTGACGAGTATAGGAAGGGACAAGCTAGCTCCACTTAATGAAGCCTGTTACGCGTCGGGACGCCGACTATCTTCTATTTGATTACGGTATAGTCTAGGGTTAGCCTTTTAGGTCTTAATATATTTAAAAGATAAGTTTAATTATAAAATTCCTTAGATTTTCCTGAAAACATAATTTGATGGATAAATACCTATATTGAATAGATGAATTCTTGAGAGCATCTAGAATGTTTTCAAGGTTTGTTATTGTAAAAAATACATATACAGGGAAATTTGTATTGTTACACAATATTTCTAAGAGGCCATTGTTGTACTGTGGAAGAGCATCTAACTGATAACACATAACAAAATAAACCTAGTACATCTGATATAATAAAAATAACAAATGATTTACGGTGTATAACGTCTATTTCTAGTGAAAATAAAATCATTTAACAGTTTAAAATAAAATATGAAAATATATTCTAACTGTAACCGCGACTGGTTGTTGGTTCGATACCTAATCCGTGGAATGGACTTTTTTCATTTTATTTTTTTATTTGATTTCCCCGCTAAGTCACACAAAACATAAGGATGAGCTCCGCTACTCGCCACGCAATCCTGAAATATCAGAGCGGAAAGAGCAGAACATTACGTTTTCTCTGTCTACACTCCTCGGTATAAAGCGTGAAACTATAAAAAAATTAAATATGTACGACAAGTTAGAATTTGAAAATAAACAAAATATATTATTGCTTTTGTTCTTAAATCCACTTAATTAGAATAACGTGACAAAGAGTACAATACAATCACTCATAAATATCAAGTTTCGTGATTCACACGAATCTCATGACGGCATAGACAGTCCATTTCGGACCCCTTCTAGCCTCAGTCGTCGAAACTGGGTTATGGTAGCTTCAGGAAAGCCTTCCCTATGTCTTCGTAGTAAAGCTTATAATTTCCCGTATCTACGTCAAATCTCACCCATTTCATTTCGCGTCATGTAGCTCCTGATAGCCATTAGTGCCGTTCACTGCAGCTGTCACTTTCACAAGCACCCTGACTCAAACTTCACTAGATACAAGATCTAGAATACTCGAAATTACTGTTTTGCTAAATTCTGTTGTGATAACTTCGTTTATTTGACATTTACATTTTTTAATTTGTTTGAATTTTCAGAAGTACATAACTTCACTTTTAATCCTGCATAATTGTTTTTTTTTTAAAAAAAAACACTTTAAAAAAAAACATTTTTAGAAGAATACAGTAACCGTACACATGTATGTTACGATAAACACCACATGCAATATTAATGTGAGAGAAAATAACAAATAAACGAAAGGGACTATCGTTCATAAATTTACAAAACTGCTAAAAATTTTACACAACAAAAATAACCAAAAAAAAAAGAGGATATAAATATCTAAAACTAAGTTACGTGATATAAGTTTTTTGCTTTTCCATTTTATAGGCGAGTTTACTTTTGATTTTACGAAGTGATTCCCAAAAAATGACAATTTTACTAGAGTGTTCATTAGCAAGGTGACTCAAACGAGGAAATGGAGAATTGGAACCTAATACTGTTCTGCGAATAGGAAGTAATGGCAATATATAATGATGTAAATATGCAAATAATGAGTTAAAAATAATATTAAAATACCTGTAGGCCAATTCAGGCCACTCGTAGGCCAATTGTAATCCCGCATAAAAAATTGGACCATATATAAGTTTAAAATTATGAAAATATAGATTTCTATATAGCTATGATCATATTTTAATTCAGAATTTCAATAAGAGTTTGTCTTTATAAAATGTAGAGTATCAACTAACTCTATCACTCATTACAGATACAAAATAAAAAGAATACACATAATACTTATACAAAAAAGGGACCTAATATATCTAGTATACTAGTATACCGTATTATATAAATGTTTAATAGCTTCTACCTTTCAGTTAAATAACGCGAGCAATATGTTGTGTAACCGCGATTGGTGGTGGGTTCGATATCCACTTGAGGAATGATTATATTTAAATTATTTGCATTAATCCGCTCTAAGATAAAGCGCGGCGTTGAGGTTCCGCCACTTAACAAAAGCTGTAAACAGAGTGTGTGTCTTGACACTAGGTTGTCCCTGACTACGCTACAATGCAGGAACGCTACAAAAGCTTTAAGCTATTGAATAAAATATGTATATTCAAATATTTTGATACACATTACCGTATACTACACAGAATACATGAATAAAAACATAGCATAGATAAAAAAGGTCGTGAGTTTAAAGCAGAGGCAACCTCAAAAGCTACTAAGAGTATAATAAAAAGGTATGCAGATCAGTCGGTCCGCTTCGCAAATATTGGAGCGCCCTTACAACACAAAATCAAACCTTTTATTTAAGTCCGTGCACACAGAGGGCGCATTGTTTGCGAGGGTCGAGGGATAGTTCAACAACCCTTTGCTGACCAGAGGCAAGATTCTGTGAGCCATTAGAAATTGTATTAACCTATCGTTCAACCGAAATACTTTACGAGTAGACCGTCAATTATTTGTTTTAAATAAATGTTTCAAATGTATTATAAACGTATTCATATGAAAACTCTTGTTATTTATTTTATTATATTAAAGTATATCTTTTACTGACTTCATTTCTAATTTTAATTGAATTGAGTTCTTTATTTATCCACGGTGTTTTGCAAGTGTCGATTGGATGCCAATAATTTTTCCAATGCGTTGAATGGAGCACATGAATGAGATGAATTTATTAAGAACAGGGTTAGATTGTACGTACGAAGCCATTTTCACTCCACTGTCCGAAGAATGTAGCAAAAGTTCCTTATAACTACCCTAAATATAATATAATTCTATAGAAATTAATTAAATATCAATTCGTATCTCTTCAGTGTCCTCCTAAATATTATCACAATTGCTTAAATAATTAAAAATTATAATTATTACTAAAGATTACGCTAATAAGATTTAATCAGAAATAGAATATTCTAGATTTCAGTAAAGTAAAAGGGCGATGCAAGCTGAGAGTACGGTGCGGGATAAGCAGCATTTAGCCGCCAGATTGCAATAAACATAGCGTAGTGGACGCGCCAGCCCACTGTTTACGCAGGACATATCAGGCACTGGGAGATGGTAAGGAGACGCCTAAAAATATATAATTTAATAATATTTAGGCCTGTCATAGTCACAGAGGCAAAACCGTGCGTAAACGCGATAGGAGTTTGTCAGTTCGATTCCCATTTCAGGAAATGAAAAAATGGCGCGGCATTGAAAGGTTCAATTTAGGAATGAAATAAGTAAGATAAATGATTTGATACTGATTTTTTCCTAATTTACCTATCTAATGTCAAAAGAATCATACATAATATACACTAAGCTATTTAAAAAATATATTAGAAAGAAAAAATCCTTAAACTTTTGCTACAGAGTAAAAGCAAAAAAATTGAAAAATAAATTAATATGCTCATGTGTGCCAATTGTGAAAAATATATGCTATTACACAATCGACAAATACATTAGGCAATGATTATTATCGAAATGAAAATTTAGTATTTTCATTTCTTGGGTTGGTAACAAGGCAAAGCGCGGCATTGTGTTACGCCACTCCAACACGCAATGCCTCGATTTAGCAGAAGAAGTGGGAACGGAAATGTTGAAGAATGGGTGTCTTAAAACTAGATTCTCCGGTTCCCTCTGCCTACTCCCGCTATATGCGGGATACAGCGTAAAAGTTAGAAAAAAAAAATATAGTTATAATGTATAGATTTTAATAATAATTGGTTTTACCTACTACAACTACCTAATACTAATATACAATGATCTAGATGAAGTTTCTAAATATATACAAAAATCAATATAAATAATCTAAATGTCTTTTTTTTTAATTATTTCCATAATATCGCAAAAACTAAACAAAAACATTTAGTAACCCTAAACTCGACTCAACATATTTCAGAGAAGTGCAAGGTCCCAGTCGGTCAGGCCGTCCGTCGCCCTCGTTAGAGGAGCTCAAATTAATGCAGGCTATTCTCTGCCTGACGCCCAGTTGTTCTTAAATCTAAATCTAATTGCCAGCCACACCACGCACGGACTGATTAATCGGACTACCTCTATAATGTTGCTTTGACTATAATATACGGAGGCCATTTGGATTCTGAGGTACACAGAAAGCGAATTTGAAAATCTTCAGTAGTAGAGGTACTGCCTTGCTGTGTTTGGAGTGAAGTGGTTGATATTTGTGTTTATGTATAGTAATATGTTTGTAATATATGTTGAGTAACAAATTTCTCTACTTTCACAAAATCATTAATGTAATTCGTGTAGATTGATATAAAGTGACTCCGTTAAGAAGTATTTATTGTAAAAATATCCATATAAGGTTTTTGTCTGAAACTATCTCTATATAAATACGTGAAGAAAAAACTTTGTACCCCTTTTTACGAAAATTACGCGGATGGAGGAGCATGAAATTTGGCACACTTATAATTTATATAGAGAAAGAGTGTACAATGCTAATATGTTTGTTAAAATGTAACACACATTACCATGGTTTGACATCCATGTTTATATAAAGTGACTTATACATTGCTGAAGACAACGCGTTGTTAACGCGCCAACGGTGTAACGAAAAATATTCTAATTAGTAAGTATGGGTAAGTAACGATGACTTATAAGAAATGGCATATCCTAACAGAAATAATTCGACATAGCTCTATCAAGAACATATAGTTTCAGAACATTCGGACATAGTACATTTGGACGGATTCCAATAGATGTGGGTTCGTATCTCCTACTCCTCCTCTGATCAAACTTTATACGTTTTTATCCTTAGTGAACTAATTACATTTTAAAAATTACTAAGAGTACTTTCTTAAATATTAATAACTTAGGAAGTAAATATACGTATATTGTTAAGAGCCTAAACGCTCTAGGTATGTACGTATGTTGCATGTATTGACTGAATTTGATAGTTACGGTTTCAAATTTCGCTTTGAAGAAAATTGATCATGTTTTAACATACAAGATTAGATGCCATGTTGGCTTCTAACACACTATATGTAATATTTTTAAAGAGGTAAAACATAGAGAAAGAATTTTTATCCCTACAACAACAAAAAAAAATAAAATGTTTTACGCTTTATCCCTAGCTGGGTAGTTAGAGAGAAGAGAACGCAAAACACTACGGTTTCGTCCACAGTCATTAACCTCTTCATACATGCCCTCCGGAGGGTTTCATACCTTTCACATGACCTTCCTCCAGTATCATTAATACTGCCTTTATAAAAACTTAATGGTAAATAAAGAATGAAGTCATAGATAATTCCTATGATAGCTAAAACATACTTTTACAGCTACGTTAAGTAAGAAGTGTTTTCTATATGATATATCTTATAACAAATGCATATTTGTAACTAAATCATTCATTCTTCAATCAATTTTTTGGTGGTAGGAGGTTCGTCCTCCGTCTGGCTCGCGACCACTATCATGTCAAAGACGAACCGCCAAATATCTTATGATGTGTTCCGGTTCGATGGCATGTAAGCCAGGTTTTCCCATTCCCACCCATCCTTTCCCCAAAATGTGGTGGTTCCGAGAACGGAATACTACATTGTCCTCCTCTTCCATCTGTATCCTCTAGGTTGGCAACGCATCTACAACATCTCTGGTGTTGTAGATGTTCATGGGCGAAGGTATCCACTTACCATCAGGTGGTCCTTCTGCTCGTTTGCCATCCGTTATCCATAAAAAAAAAAAAAAATATAAGACTATACTAGCTTTGCATTTAACAATACACTTATTAGAATTTACATTCTTTGTCATTCCAATTAAAGCATTAACTGAATTGCGGGCAACAAAGTGAAACGAATCGCTGTTTTAAAGTCCCGAGTGAACTTTTTGAACTTCCGCAAACATGTGAGGATGCCGCTAAAATAGAAGTTGTTCGAGAGTTTAGAATTGTTCCAACGAAAAAAGGGAACTTTAATTTTCTACGTTTTAAAACAAAAGTCGCCTCACTCGAGGGATAATGGCAATAACGTGTTTGCCCTCACGAGATAATATGTGAGCTGGTTCTAAGAGTTGTATGTCCATTTTTTTGATGAAATTTACTTAATTTGAATTTAAAAACAAGAAACAAATAAATAACATTTCTTGACTTAACTTAACTAAATGAAAAAAGTATAGGAACATAGTCTTATGCATAAATAAATATTGAGTGGGAGTTCTATCTAATTATTCAGAAAAATTGAAGATCGTCAGTCAATCAGTCGAAAATAAATTCTTATAACGTTCAATATCTGTTTGCCCAAACCTAAAGCTATGGGTCACCATATAATTCATAATATTTCTTAATTCTGTACTTCACCTACTACGAGTTAAAAAGATTTATAAATTAAATTAAAATTTTCATTTCCTGTCATATATAAAGAGTGGTGGTAGTGGCAAAACTTAAAACCACAATATATTTAACGAGATCGACAACAAAACAATATTTTAGTTAAAATAAATAAAAATAAAATAAAATAAAAAAATAAATAAAAAAAAGCCTTTTATTTCTTGAAAAAAAAAATGCGAATAATAAATAATATTGTAGTATGTTAGTAGTTACTTATATGTAGTATATGTTAGTAGATTCATTATATATTAGTTAAGTAAATATATATATGAATCGAATTTACATCCATCGTCAAGACATTTCCCAACTGTTCCACGTTGTTCTAAATAAAACAAAACACACAGTAATCACATTACTCTTATAATAATAAATATAAGCATGCATAGCTTAGAGTAGCCTTGCAGATGCCTTGCGTGGTTCCTTAGCGGAATGTAGCCGGTGCAAAAAGTGCCTCGAGCTTCAAACGAAAGGGGTAGCAACTGGACTCGCCCTTGCCGCTCGTTAACATGTGCACTGATTCTCAAAGTAATCATGAATAATTATTTATTTATATGATTGTATGGTACGGTTATGTCTATAGCAAGACGACGAGGGATGTGTGTTCATTTCCTACTTTAGGGAAAGTTTGCATCATATATTGACGTTTGATGTTAATTTTAAGAAAATAGAGAAGATAGGAGTGAGGTATTTAATAATATTTGATTAATATGTTGGATAAATTTTATTTAATTGGGCGCACGTGCCCAATTGGAAGTGGTAAGTCTATCTCCTATGTGTATTCTCCAGTCAACAACATGGACAAATTGATATATGCTCAACTAACTCGCAGCGCCATACATAACAAAAAAATAAACCAAACTGGGGTAAAAAAGGATCATGAAATATAGAGAAGTCTATCATGAACAACAAAAAAATAGACGTGCTATTTTTTAAGAAAAATATTGATAAAAGAGTTATGACAAGTTGGTTTATATTTTATTAGAAAAGAATTGCTTCTGCATAAAATGTATATTACAAATTTATATTTTTTTATGGAATTGTATTATGTTGGCTTTTTTTGTTTATTTCGTTTACAGCTCAAGAACGACTATATAAGAGAGATTCATGTTCCAATCTTTTGCCACATCCATATCTAGTAAAAATTTAACATATCATATCCTTCGCTTACCAGTATTTTAATAATAAAGGGACAATCATTCGTCAAATGGGCAATAATATATCTATTAATAGATATATTTTAAATATTATTGTATTCCTTGTGCGCTTAAACAAATTAAAATATTAATTTCTATCATATACTGGGTTATTACTGTAAAATAAATAAAAAAATAATCAAATTCTTCAAACTTTGAAAACCATTAGCTATGCTATATAAATCTACATAATTCTCTGCCGCTTAGTTGCCTAATGAAAATGAGCCCTTTCTTCCGTCGGTCAAGCGGCCCGGTCACCTTCCGTCTGAGAACCTCACTCGTACCTACATATATGTTCGTGTGTGTAATGAAAATCGCACTTACAATTTATTTGAAAGGGTTTAGAAAATTGCTCCCCTCGTGTTTAATGCGTGTTTTCGGACTAATTTTATCCGATCTGGACTTTTGGGAACAGGTGATAGGATGATTACTTTTTTATTATTAGCATTTTTAGGTAAAGAGCCTTTTAATAAGACAGCGTTCTCTACGTTCCGACCATTTTAGGAACATTAAGTGTTAGGTTCCAGAAGTGAATGCCGTTCTTTGTATTATCTTACTTAACCCCACGTAGACATCGAACCCACAAATATCCCGTGTACACCTTAATTTTAATGTCTGCGCTAAGCAGCGAACACTGCATCTTCTACATTTGAAGACAAAAAGATAACAATGTCACTATAACCCTCTTTTTACACATTTGAATATATTGTATGGTCGATGAATGAAACCAATGCTTTATCTTGTGCACACGTGCTCTAGTAGCATGAAAAATTCAATATTTTTTGCAGCTTCATGTTCTTTCTCGTATAGCAGAGTGACAAGAGAGTACCTGGTGTCAAAACTCTTCGCTTTTCGTTTCCCCCTGAAATCGAGAAATTGCATTTGGGTGATAAAACTCAACCTTTTATCCTACTAGAGCAGGGAATTAATAATAAATTTAATTAAACAGTCCCTAAGTGGCAATCGAATCAACAACCACAATCCTTACAATCAAGAGCTGTCTCAATGCGCCAAGACGCACCTATATATTTTAAATATAAATATTCTCATGAGACAGATTCGAACTTACAGCCTCTGTTTTTAATATATCGTGACTAAACCGCAATGGCGCCATATATAATTTTTATTGCTTGAATACAAATTTGGATAGTAACCTACACCTTAGAGTAAAGAATTATTAAATACCTATAGACTTATATTTTGTATATGCTTGCTAGGCTTGCGTTACTGACTGAGTGACTGACATACAGGCGAAACTACTGGAGATAAAAGGCTGAATATGACATTTAGGTTCCTTGTGGAGTATAAAAGAGTACTAAGAGATAATTTATAGAAATTCCTACGAAAACGGGAACCTGTTTTTCCCGTTTTCGGTTTTATAAATAAAATTTAGCGGATAATAATTAAAATTTTAACAAAAAAGAAAATCGACTTATTAAAATTATATCATCAAAGAATATATACTAAATAGTAAAATTATTACGAATAACTCAAAAACTACCCGTTAGATCTTAATTAATTGAATGAGACCGCACCAGAAGCACTAGCTATCATTTAAAAAACGGAACATCAAAATTGTTTCATCCAATAAAACGTTATGCGGTACACATACAAAAATACAGTCAAATTAATAGCCTCATCTTTTTTGAACTCGGTTAAAAACATAAACGAATAAAAGGACAACTTACATAATTAATTAGGTAATAAGAAATTTCAAGCTTATTCTTTTTTTTTTAACTTCACGCTGTTTCCCGCATATAGCAGGGTAGGCAGAGGGAACCTGAGAACCTAGAGTTATAACACTCTGTTCTCTTACAACAATTCCGTTCCCCACTTTTCGCCAAATTGAGGCATTGCGTGTTGAGTGGTGGAACTCAACGCCGCGTTTTGCCTTGTTACCAAACCCAGGAAATGAAAATACTAACATTTCCTGGAGTGGGAATCGAACCCACAACCTTTCGTGTTTACAGTCGCACACTTGTGCCTCTGCGCCACGACAGGCGACAAGCTTATTCCATATAACTTATCAGTAGCCTCATGTAAAGGGTGTCCCAAAATTAACGCAAGATTTGACTTTGCCGCCATTTGCTATTATATTCATTATTCATTCGCTATTAAAAGACTAAAATGGCATTTTCTATTTAATTCAAATCTTGCGTTAATTTTGGAACACCCTATATTTATTGATGTGACAGTATTATATTTGTAAGCTAATTAAACCGTCGTAGTGTTAGTCATTTCAAATGTGATTATAATTTGCATGCTCTCCACAATGTTGCGGCCAATGTTTGCAAATTTTACAAATGCCTATTATTATGGGTAATTCTTTTTATTACCAAATACTAGTTATTTATTATAGACATATATGGGCTATTAATATTGAATTTAAATCGTTTATATATTTTTATTCATATCGTAGGTTTTTTTTTTTATGGATAACGGATGGCAAACGAGCAGAAGGACCACCTGATGGTAAGTGGATACCTTCGCCCATGAACATCTACAACACCAGAGGTGTTATAAATGCGTTGAATACCTAGACGATACAGATGGAAGAGGAGGATAATGTAGTAGTTCGCTATCGGAACAACCACATTCTGGGGAAAGAATGGGGTGGGATAGGGGAAAACCTGGCTTACATGCCATCGAACCGGAACACATCATAAGATATTTGGCGGTTCGTCTTTGACATGATAGTGGTCGCGAGCCAGACGGAGGACGAACCTCCTACCACCAAAAGGAAAAAGGTAATGAAATACTATTACTAAATCACTTGGTTCTGCTTTTATTAATGATAAACCAATAATTTTCAGTACCGGATTGCGAAACCGCTAAGTGTAACTTAGAGGAGTATTTACATACATCCAACATAACTACATCAGAAAGTTATTAGAATTTTAAGCAATTATTATAAATATAACAGGCCTAGTTTACATTTACCTTGTTTAATAATAAATTCATCGATAAGTTATTTTGTTGATCGACAAACTATAGCTCTTTGTGGTGACAATTTATGGCATTCTTAAAGCTATGGAATGAATCATATAAAGAATTAATTACGTATTATTATTTTATGGGAAAATTACGTTCATTTATCCGTATCGCTTCAGTAGTTTTTGCATCAAAAAGTAAAAAACAGCCATTTATCCATATCCATCCTCACAACCTTTTGCATTTATAATATCTATTACTACGATGTGTATTATTTTAGCTAAAATACATAACAAAATCAAATTTAATTCAATTTTAACAAGTCGTTAACATACGCATCCAAAAACAACGCAAGTTTAAACAAAATGCTCACCCCATCGAAAACTAATTAGTCCGCGTTCAGCTTTAGAAGTCTAATTAGAAATTCCAATTAGATATTTGGCGGTGTTTCCTTTCAAATTCCGGGCGAAAACAATAATTGTTATCGGCGGCCACCCAAGCAGCCTTTGATTCGAAATTATTTCGTAACGGCCCCTCGGCCTCGTTGAGAAATAGATATCTTTTTGATGTAACCACTTCCTATCTCGTTAAATGTTGATACTCGTGCAGATAGGGTGCTTCGGATGAAAATAGATTGTTTTTTTAATATTTTGTTACTGTTGTTAATCTATAGTTTTAATATGAGTGTTAGTTATCGGTTCTGAAACATGTAAGTATTGTACTGGTTTATAACTTGGATCATATATATATTTTAAAATTGTATGATTTATTATATTGTATAAATAAGTAAGTTATACTCACTGAAAATATATCAACATCTTATTGAATATTTTCAATCATAAGCTAAGTCTTGTTTAATTTTTATGATTTCTTAAGATAGTAAAAACCTATCGTACTGGATGAACAATCGAATCTACACGTCTAAGTCTATCAATATTTTTCCATTGCTTTAACAGGCGTGGGCAAGGCATCAGAAGGTAGGCATCGCAGATACTCAGAGAAAATCTAGTGTTATGACACTTCATCTTTACCTCATCTTTATATTTCCTTAATATACCCACGTAATTGCGAAAATACAACAATATTTTTTTTAACTTAAAGCTAAAATAACACTTCAAGGATCCGAATCAAATAAACTTTTACATATATTTTTTTTTTTTTTAATGGATAACGGATGGCAAACGAGCAAAAGGACCACCTGATGGTAAGTGGCTGTCTTTGCCCATGACCATCTACAACACCAGAGATGTTCTAGATGCGTTGCCAACCTAGACGATACAGATAGAAGGGGAGGACAATGTAGTAGTCCGCTATCGGAACTACCAGATTTTGGGGAAAGGATAGGTGGGAAAGAGGAAAACCTGGCTTACATGCCATCGAACCGGAACACATCATAAGATATTTGGCGGTTCGTCTTTGACATGATAGTGGTCGCGAGCCAGACGGAGGACGAACCTCCTACCACCAAATTTATATATTAACACAATTTGTGTGTATCTGGAACAGTAGGAGTATTAATAATTCTAAGCAAATATAAGAAATCATGAAAATACCTATTTCAGTTCAGTGTCCGTGGTGTGTAAGAACATTCGACCGCATTTAACAGTTGAGTGATTTGCCAGCTTGTTTATTATTTGTTTATGCGAGTATGAGTACTACGTTCAAATAGCGATGTACATTTTATTGATTCCTTCCTAAGTGTTAAATGCTTGTATAAACATTACCCAGAATTATAGATTTATATATTTATCTTAAATTTTACTATGTCTACACAAACAGAGTGTATTTGTAGCGAAATTGATTAAATATATGTAAGGAAATACCATTGAATTCTTTTTTTTAGTAGTTCGAATTTGGGCGTGCTTTACTATTGTTGATGTTGATTAGATAGATGGCGTGAGTGGTTAGGAAAATAAGATTTAATTAAAAAGACAAAATGGCGTCAGATTTACAGTGATAAAAATAAAAGTGAAATGAAGATTATGTTAAGTAATGAAAAGAGATCGACAAAGTAACTTTAAATGTCGTTTCTTTGTTTTACAGGTAATTGTAATTGTGTATTTGTATTTTATTAATGTAAAAATGTAAAAGTTATAAAAATAAATTAATCTTTGTTTTACAGAGCAACACATAGTTTAATTTGTCGAAAGTTCTCACAGAATTGACTAAATTGACTTATATATATGAAAACAAAATTAAACAGTATGTATTGATACTATAGCTCAATATGTTTTTCTAGTTTCACATATATTCCGCATATAAAAAGGAAAGTAAAAAAATTCTAGTGCTAAAATGCTCTGTTCTTTATTTTCCGTTTGGATTAATTTAATTCGAGAGATTACTTTTTAAGTTGGAATGGTTAACGCCGCATTACTTCGTTGCCAGCAGGGAAATAAAAATTAATTTATTGACTAGCAAAAAAAAACAGGGAGATTAATCTCTTAAAATACTTTCTCGCCGGTCAAGGACATCACGTTAATGCTATATTAATATTGTAATATCATAAGATTCGAACTTGTGTGTAATTTTTCAAGCATAACGGATGGGAAAAAGTGGGTCAAAATAACGTTAAAGAATTTTCTTTTTTATAAATAGATAGATAGATAAATAGATACATATAATTAGAAACGTGTTTCAAAAAATATTAAGTATCTAGTTAACGATGAATAAATAATCAACAATTATAAATATATATTCTTCTTCTTATAAAAACTTTGTTGACGTCTATATATCGTGATATATGAACCTTTATTTTTAGTATTAAAGTAAGGCAGGCAGACAGAACCTAGTGCAATATCAGATCAGATATGCGATAGCGATATTTACCTTTCTGCTCCTTTTTGTACACAAAAAGTGTCGAGTGGCGAACCTAATGTGGTACTTTATTTAACAAGATTAAAAACCAAATGTTTACGACCTCTACTTATCAATCATTATCAATTTTTGAGTGTTTTAATTTTTTGTAATTTCTTCTGTACATAATCCTTCTATTGGCCATTATTTCGTTTTAATTTCAATCCATTATCAGATGAAATACAATAATGTATGTATTTGAAACTGTTCTCTCAATAGAATATGAATATCCAAGGACTAAACAAAACATAAGTTTCCATAACTTACTGTTCGGGCCAATTGAGCAACCATTAGCATACGTAGCTCTAAAAAAGTCATATAACAATTACTTGCTAAAATAATTTCAGTTCTATTTATATTTTAATAGAGCATACTTTGCAAAGTATGTAAAAGACTTTAAGAAAATAGTTCACTATACTAAATTTTAGAATTTGCATAAGATGCTGTCAGGTTCTCAGAAGGGTTGAAATCTCGAGGGCTTTCTTGTTGATCCGGGAGGCTTATCCTGATAATTATTTCAATTGTTTATGCCTGTCGACGGTGCATTTAGATGGCGCATTATAGTTTGTAGAGTGTTGTGTTCATTAAGAACGCTGTAGCTGTCGTCTTAGGACACTTTTGGGATTTATTGAATGAGAACATTGACTTGGATATGGACTGATTGAATTCATAATTGGTTTAAAATCATAAATTTTAAATATATATAATGCTGACTTATCAGCTTACTAAAGTTGTAATTCTTACAAATAAAAATTCAATTTGTATAACACCTTCTCTGCCACATGTATTAATAATTTTAAAAATAGTTTAGTCATCCATACATTGGAGAATATTTTTTAAGTTCATGTGTCTACTTAGCTACAGATAGAGTACCGCACTACAAATAAATCTATGATTGTGCTACACATAGGTACTATTACAGGTTATACAAACGGATTAAAATAGAGTAATAGAGTATAATAGAGTCTTGTTAGGTGGTAGGAGGTTCGTCCTCCGACTGGCTCGCGACCACTATCATGTCAAAGACGAACCGCTAAATATCTAATGATGTGTTCCGGTTCGATGGCATGTAAGCCAGATTTTCCCCTTTCCCACCCATCCTTTCCCCAAAATGTGGTGGTTCTGATAGTGGACTACTACATTGTCCCCCCTTCCATCAGTATCCTCTAGGTTGGCAACGCATCTACAACATCTCTGGTGTTGTAGATGTCTATGGGCGAAGGTAACCACTTACCATCAGGTGGTCCTTCTGCTCGTTTGCCATCCGTTATCAATAAAAAAAAAAAAATTCAAATTGTTACTTTGTGGAAAATCATTTACTATAGTTTACTTTAACAGTACCTTTAATTAGCACAATTAATAGCAACACATTTTGAAACTTGACACTTACTTTTCTCTGTCTAATATATCTCTGCCTAGTATGCCTAGTATATCTAATGATTTTTATACATACATACATACATAGCTTCACGCTGTATCCCGCATATAGCAGGGTAGGCAGAGGGAACCTAGTGTTAAGACACTCCGTTCCCCACTTTCCGCCGAATTGAGGCATTGCGTGCTGAGTGGCGGAACTCAACGCCGCGCTTTGCATTGTTACCAAACCCAGGAAATGACAATTTCCACTTCCTAGAGTGGGAATCGAACCCACAACCTGTCGCTTTTACAGTCGCACGCTTGTGCCTTTGCGCCACGACAGGTGTTATTTTTATAATTTAAACAAAAATATAACCATATATAATATTAAGAAGTTATAAACTGAGTACCATTATATAGCTTCAATTAGACAGTCGACTGCGCCACAATGGTGTCATCTTATTTAATATATTATTATGACATATTAAAGTTAAATATGATCAACAAGAGATACACAAAGGAAATTCTCTTAAAATTAATCTATAGCGATTCGCATGTACATTGTACACACATTCTCCTAACAAATTGTTTCCCCTCGCTTCATTAGAGTAAGGAAGCCGATTCTTCAAACGTTAAATATGACGAGCTTCGCTAATAATGTCTCATTATTGTTCCGGTTTATTAAATTTCATATGCTTAGTACTTTGTTATCTTCTGTTGTGCTAATGTGATTGTTTTAAAAAGTTACGTACACAAATAAGGGAACACAAAATAAGGGAACCTGAGAACCAAGTGTTAAGACACTCCGTTCTCTTTCAACAAATCCGTTCCCCACTTTCCGCCAGGTTGAGGCATTGCGTGTTGAGTGGCGGAACTCAACGCCGCGCTTTGCCTTGTTACCAAACCCAGGAAATGAAAATACTAACTATACAAATATTTATGCGTAATATATTCTTATTGAACAGAATATTGAATTTATTAATAATTATTAAACAGTAAATTTATGTAAAATTGTCCATAACTTTACGTTCTTTTTTTCTTTTTTAGTAATAATTTATTAACGCGACAGGTTGTGGGTTCGATTCCCAATACAGGAAATGTAAAATTTAGTATTTTCATTTCTTGGGTTTGGGTCACACTAGGTTCTCTGGTTCCCTCTGCCTACCCTGCTATATGCGGGTTACAGCGTGAAGTTAAAAAAAAAGAAGTTTATTAAAAAAACAAAATATGCTCACACATACAAAACTTCCTCCTTCTTTGAAGTCAATTAAAAAGCTTTTTGTATTATAACAACAAATTTCAATAATAATACAATCGTTATCACCTTGTATCTTGTATTGCACTATCCATTTCTACAACTATATTCGTAATCTTATTTATCTAATTTTGAGATACTGAGTGATTTAATAATGGTTATTTCCGAAATACTTATGCAACTATACAAAATTAAAACAAATTCTAACTTCTTGTAAAATATATGAAACGTTAAAAATGTTGAAAGAGAATGGAGTGTCTTAACACTAGATTCTCTGGTTCCCTCTGCCTACCCCGCTAAATGCGGGATACAGCGTGAAGTTAAAAAAAAACCACGTCCTGTATAACACACAGGACATGTTACTAATATTATAAATGCTCAAATTTAAGAAGAATAATGTATTGGTAGTTGTGTTACTCTTTCACACATAATCTACTGAACGGTTCGAATGGATAATACGAACGACAATTTTTTTATTTATTTTTCCATAGTATAACGGATAAGTAACTACTTCTATTGCATAAGTAACAATTAATTATAATAATTAACATTCTGTAAACTCATATGCCTTTACAGATGTTAGATATACGTAGATATTATCAAATCCGATCGTCCCCGTCTCAAGAACGGGTTAATTAACTTAATAAACACACACTCCATTTCATTACGCGCATACGTCAAATATCACGAATATAACCGTAGATGGTGGAGACGCTACTTTATTAGAAATGGTATTGGACGTTTTAGTGTTACTGATCATTATTTTATGCTAATATATTATAATTACCATACTGGTGCAGTTCAATTATTTAATATATACACGCTGGCTATGAGTTCAAATCGCATTCGAGGGCTCATTACATTTTATATTTCTTTTTTATATGTATAAGACAAGGCACTAATGAATTCCGCCACAAATTTTAAATGAATACTGAATAGCAAGTAAAAGTATGTATTAGTTCTCTTTCTCGATCTAATCATCCGCAAAATACAGTTAGAATATATGGTATGTGAAATGAAGGAGAGAGAGAAATATGATAAATATATTAAGTAAAACATTACTTGAACCCTATTTATGTATTTGCGAATTGAAATCACAAAGAAAAGTACTAGGAAATTGGTAAGAAAATAAATTATAAATTAAGGTAAAATCTGAAGGAATAAAATCACCGCGAAAGAAAATTTCAGCGTAATTACAAACAAAATTCTTTTAAAATTTGTAAATAAAAGGTACTTAACACTATTAAAATTACAATAAAAAATCTAATACGTCTTTCCCGAATGTAATAATTTCCTGTAGCGTCGCATACGGTGGTATCGCATCACACATCGAGAAACCCGAAGCCAACAAAAAGGTCGTCGCAGACAGCTTGGCACCAGTTTTTTGCCCTAAAACAAATATCATGGCGAGCGCGACCGCTGACATCGACATGTGATCGATAAATCTATACGTCGGAAATGGTCACGCGAAAGTGCCGATTGATGCTAGTTCAACTTTTTGTTCAACATTTGTGGGACCTGTCGTGAAAAAAATGTTTGGAAATGAAAACAATGTTTATTTAGATGTTTATCTCAAGCATTAGTAAATTTGGTGAACGGTGTTGGTGTCTTGACACTATTTTCTCTCTGACTACTCCGTTATGTGGGATACAGCATGAGAATACTAGTAAATTCTATTAACGCCTATCGTGGCGCAAAAGCACAAGTGTGCGACTGTAATCACGACAGGTTATGGGTTCGATTCCCACTCCAGGAAATGAAATATAGGCTTGGTAACAAGGCAAAGCGCGGTGTTGAGTTCCGACACTCAGCACGCAATGCCTCAATCCGGCGGAAAGTGTGGAACGAAATTGTTTGAAATAAAGCGGAGTGTTTTAACACTAGGTTCTCAGGTTCCCACTACCTACCCTGCTATATGCGAGACAGCGTGAAGTTAAAAAAAATATATTAAAGATTAACTTTTATTATGACTGACTGATGAGTTATCAGTAATATGTTAACAATAAATACAACTACTGAATCTAAATCCACTACCTAACTTCTCCAAATAGTTAAATAAATGAAATCGACATATCACACAATCGAAACAAATAACCTTGACTATTCGTTACCACTCAAAAGCTAAAACACGGTGTACATTACATGATTTACATAACCTCAAACAAAATTTAATTTCAAAACGAGCACAAAGGTCCGCGGTCGTGTAAATAAAACGATTACTGCCCAAATCTAACACTCCCAAACCGGAATTACCTGTGGGTAAACAGATATTGTACGAGTAATTTCCTGTCCACCGAGTGTTCTTGGACAAGTGAACAACTAAGCAAGCGCAACAAACGACCATACAAAATATGGAACATTCGTCGAAAGAGAGACAGAGAGAAAAGGAGAAAGATTTAGCTCCCACACTTGATGTAGACAAAAAGCTCCTAAATTCGTATTTAACGCTTTTTGAGCTTTCAAATAAACAAATCATTGTTACATGTGTAATATTCCGACCGACGATCACAGGCCCGGTGAATAATTGAGCGGTAGGAGTGGGAAATTATGAAATGGCCGGAGTTTTGAGCCGCTGAGTCCGCGTCTGACGACTGACGTTAACAAATAACTCTTCTAAATTGTCGGGTTTATACACACCGGAACAAATGTAGTTGTTTCTATGTTAATAAAGATTTTGTGTTTTATTGCTGTAATATGATGATTGGTTGGATTTTATTAAATTTATCTAAATAAATAATAAGCCATGTAAATATATGTGTAGCGGTACATATAGGTATAATTCCTTTACTAATTGTTTCACTAGACGCAAGTAACTAAGGCAACCTTCATCTATATATGAATTTATATATATTTAACTGACTTAAATTGGATTTTAAACAAAAAGGAAGGAAATATTCTTTTAAATTTACCTGTTTCAATCACGGAGCTTTTGTGGAGGAAAAGGATGCAATGACTTTGGTGTCAATTATGACACAGGGAATTTTGTCATGTGTATTTTTTTATAACCGTTAACTCGGTAAATGAGGAAGAATTGTAGCATTTATCTTTTACGCATAACATCTAAATTCGAATGTCAAAATGTAGATGCTTAAAGACTTTTTTTTTAACTTCACGCTGTAACCCGCATATAGCAGGGTAGGCAGAGGGAACCAGAGAACCTAGTGTTAAGACACTCCATTCTCTTTCAACAATTCCGTTCCGCACTTTCCGCCGAATTGAGGCATTGCGTGTTGGGTGGCGAAACTCAACGCCACGCTTTGCCTTATTTCCAAACCCAAGAAATGAAAATACTAAATTTTACATTTCCTGGAGTGGGAATCGAATCCACAACCTGTCGCGTTTACAGTCGCACGCTTGTGCCTCTGCGCCACGACAGCCGTTATGCGACAGGCAAGACTTATTAGTTATGTGTAATAAAAAAAGGTGTAAGTACAAAGAAAATGAAATATACAAAATTGCATGAAATATACCTTGTTATAAATTTTATTTTGTTTCATTTTATTTACTTATCTGATTTATAAATTATTCATATTTCATTTGAAATGGTCGAATAAACGTCGTAAAAGGTCGTAAGCAGCTTATCCTAAAATATTATGTCGATAAATGTTTGCTCGAATTTTAAGCACTATTTTTTTATAATTTTGTACATTTAATACTATTTGGCACTGGAAATTTTATTTGTATCTTTTGCCACTTTATTTTCTTTTATACCTCTTGCTTGTTAGATGAAGATTTATCTTTTACATAACAGTATGACAGTATTGAATATATTTATTAAATACAATAGGTATATGAATCCCAATATCTATTATAAAATAATTAAAATAAAAAAAAAGTAAACCGATTTAAAATCAAATGCAAAAAATATTACGAATAACTCAAAAATTACTTGTCGTATCTTAAATAAGTTTATATAGAACGCAGTAGCACACATAAAAAAACAGTCGATTTGAGATATCTCTTCTGTATTTTACCAACATACAAATAAAATAGTTACATTACGAAAACACCATATTATTTGAACATCTATTAAATTAGAAACAATAACATACATTAATAACATAACATAAAAACTGAAGCACACGACCAACCGGGAAGTGAACCCGACACCGACCGCGGCCCACCGGCGAGCTTCCTCAGGCCGTTTTTGTTGCATCAATTTATAGTTCCGGCCACCCTGCTCTGGACGCACGTGAATAAATATAGGCTTAGGTTAATTAATTAGCTGAGAACTGAATAACGAGTACCTGTTAATATTATGAAATTACATATTGTGTTAAAACTAAGTACGATATTTTATTTTAAAGCTTTTTCAAATGGTTTCCAAAAAAATATCAAAAATAAATGAAAAAATTGATTAAAAATGTGATCACGACGGTCGTAGGTTCGATACCCACTCGATAACTTGACTATAATTAAATTGTTATGATTTCCTCGCTCAGGTATGTATCAAATTCGGGGGGAAAGTGGAAATAGAATATGTTGACACTAGGTTCTCTTTGCCTACTCTACAAGCAAAAAAGCTTTAAAAAAAAAATTTTACTGTGTTTATTAATATTTAACGCCTGTCGTAGCGCAGAGGCACAAGCGTGCGACTGTAAACGCGACAGGTTGTAGGTTCGATTCCTACTCCAGGAAATGGAATTTTTCATTTCCTGGGTTTGGTATCAAGGCAAAGCGCGGCATTGACTTCCGCCACTCAGCACGCAATGCCCCAGTATGGCCGAAAGTGGGGAACGGAGTGTCTTCATATTAGGTTCCCTCTTTCTGCCCTGCTATATGCGGGATACAGCGTGAAGCTATTTATGTATTATTAATACCCATTTCATGAACTATCAAAATTCTCTAATAAAATGTACGCGAGAAATACGACATATATAGAAACAATACATAATTCTGTTAAGGATCATATGTTTAAATAGTAAAAAAGCTATACTGGCGTCCTCTACAAGCGTTAAAAACATCAGGAACTCGGATGTAAGCTCAGATAAAAGTTTGAAGTTACAAGCTTTTATACTAGATGGCGTTGTTCTATATAATATAATTAAATTAACATTATTTATTTATAATATAATTATTGAGAGATAAATTAGTGAAATACTTGTCTTTTTTATTATTTTAAAATAAACTTTGCAATATTTAGTTTTCAATATAATTTGAAATTGGCTTTTAACTTTAGAAGAGAATTTAGTTTCTTTAGAAGAAATAGAGAGATTCATCTGCTATACTGATGGCTGCAGTTTCAAATCCACTGTAAAGGCATCGTAATATTTACATGCCTATCCATATATTAAATAATTTCGTTGGATCCTTTCTTTAAACTAGATATTTATAAAAAAATGTGGTCCTTGTGCAAAGCGCAGATTCGGACTTAGGAGGCGCTTCGATTAGTTTTGATTTGATTGTAACGTAATATGATATTTCTTAAGAAACTTAACACACACGCCCTACTGTACTTATTTTTTAACATAACTTCTTCTGAAAATTACTATTTTTAATTGATTTAAAAAAAGAGGTGGTCATTTAGAGTGTATTTTTTATGTGTGCCGATTAAACCGATTTTGATGATGCTTTCTTTTTATGATAGTTAGTGCTTTTAATGCGGTCCAATTTAAATTGAGTTGAGATCTGACGAGTAGTTTTTGATAATGATAACGTTACTTTTTAGTGGATTTTATGTAAAGTCAGTATTCTTTTTTTATTGAAATCCTAATTAAAACTCACACTATATTGATTGCTTATAAAAAATATTTTCAATAATAATCATAATGAAAAGTATAATTACACATATTACCTATATGATCAAATTGTGATATTAAATTCTGAGTGATACAGAAATGAATAAAAAATATGTAAATAACGAAATCATTAGCCGATCCCATTTTATATTTTATTCGTTCGTGGACGCGCTAAAAAGCGCCCATGCATAATTACCTCCCGTGAGGATCGGTGGCCGAAACGTGGATACAGCTGTGTGTGGAGTCGCAAAACAACTATTTGATTTATTTACTTATAAATTATATATTTGTGTTTAAGTGTTGTATTATGTAATGCCCTTTTCTTTGTAGACGCAAATGTATTTTTAGCTATCATGTACTTTATTCATTTATTATAATTAAAAATTGAATAAAATAATATTATTAATGTTTAAATATGATAATGTGAAAAGTGAAAATAAATTTATACCAGAGATACGGTATTAAAATTTATTCAAAGTGACAGATTGTTAAGATAAGGCAAAATTTTGCTAATAAATTTTAGAGACCATTTCTTTATTTTTTTCACGCTGTAAGATGTTAAGACACTCCGTTCCTCACTTTCCGCCGAATTGAGGCATTGCGTGCTGAGTGGCGAAACTCAACGCCGCGCTTGTGCTTGTTGCCAAACCCAGGAAATGAAAATACCCACAACCTATCGCGTTTACAGTCGCTCGCTTGTGCCTATGCGCTAATATAGATTTTTATTGAAGAACGGTTCCATAATAGTAACTTTAATAAAATTACGTAGGAAACAATGTTCATATAAAACAATTTTCTTTTTCTTTATACTTGGCAAAACTTCATGCTTTTATTTGTCACGTTATGCAACGACGACGTTAAGACTCAGGTCAATCCTTTATATTAGTAAATTTATTTTACCAGGAATAGCCAATTTAATCCATATATTACACAATGTTATTTATTTTAAATCTTATTACTTATTTGTATTTTTATATATATATATATATATATATATATATATATATATATATATATATTAAGATTACTGTATTAAATTCAATACAGTTTAACACATGTTGGTAATGAATATTAAAATATAATCCCTATATATATTCTGTAGCATTCTCTGTCCGTTACGGAACTCTTTTGTATGCATTTATCGGTGAATTACAACGTCGAGCTGCACTAGTGAAAATACCCATCGCACATGCCTATTATATACTTCAGTACATAAAATTATATGCTGGCGAGGTTCTTATATAGTTCAGTTCAGTTCGGTATTAACTTGTTAATATTATTATTATATTATTTAACGAGATAATGCCCGCAACTTCGTTTGCGTGGACTTTATCACTCTTTTATTATTATTTCCATATCTATTCTATATTTAATAGTTTTTACCATAAAGCGCCTAATGTCCAGTTTTTTGCCATTACGATTGAAATTTGAGGTCATCGCGGCGTAATGAGACATCTGACTGTAAACTTGATTGGTTGCCGGTTCGATTCCACTCGGAGAAATAATTATATTTAAATTTGAGTCTGGTAAAACAAAACGTAGCGTTGAATTCCTACTGAACGTTGATTACGCAATATTTCGAATTCGGGTGGAAAGGAGCTTACGGAGTGTCTTGATATTAGGTTCTCTCTAATTACCCTACTATGCGAAATAAAGCCTGAAGCTTACAATAGGAATTTTACGAAAACATTCTAAGAGTTTTCCTATATTCCTCGAGGAACCTTCATGCTAAAGGTCTTCTTTCTGCACGTAATAGTTAGGTTTAGCTGTGTATTGTCTATGAGTTAATTAGTTCATAATGGAAAAGTTTTAAATATCACACACAGAAAACTATGCCTATACACATTATAGAGATAGGAATGTTACATATTAAAATATTCATATAAAGAAAGTAAGCCATTAATTATTTAATAATTTGTTATATTTTTATAGAAACTGTATGGAAACATTTTATTTGGCACCATAATTTATAGATTTTATAGAAACACTCATATATTAGAGAATCACTAAATAATAATGTAGAGGTACCAAAATGGACTTTAGTATTTGAATGTAATTAGTTAAGTTTTTTTTGTGTTATTTTAGGTATATTATTTACTCTATTAATAAACCGTTCCAAACTTTCCGCCGAATTGAGGCATTGCGTGCTGAGTGGCGGAACTGAACGGAACGAAATTGTTGAAAGAGAACGGAGTGTCTTACACTAGGTTCTCAGGTTCCCTCTACCTACCCTGCTATATGCGGGATACACCGTAAAGCTAAATAAACCAATTAAGAATTATAACATACATTAAATTTATAATATAAATAAAGGCTAACAGAAATTAAATATACAACTTTTTATTATGGCGAATAGAAGCCCAATCATTTTGTGGCAACTACGCTAGATCCTAATCCTACACATGATACAAGCAGCTGTAGTAATAACTATCATCAATAAATAACATCCAAATTTGTTATATTAATAAAATATATAGGTATTATTACTAAAACTCATTTTAGAAATAAATCAAATATTCTGGAAATAGATACCTAAGTTTAGCGATTAAAATCACAGTAAGGTATATGTTTTGGAGAAGACATATGTATCCTCATATTTGAAATCCTATTTCCCACTAAGCATATCAAAATACATTCGTTTTGTATCAATTATATAGAATATATGAAATTCATGACCTTAACTTAATAGTGAATAACGTGCTTCATAATTTTTACAGTTCGGAGTTTTTCGAGTTCAAGCGGAAAATTAAGCACAGAGTGCCTTGAACTCGTGCCTTGAGCTTCTTGCCTTGCCTTGAGCTTCTCTGTGACTGCCTTTTTCTCTTGCCTTGTGACTGCGGGAAATAGCGTAAAGCTATTTAACTTATAAATTAACCTACTATCTTCAGAAGTATACTTACAAGTATATTAAATAAATAGTAGGTACTAACATTATACTTCTTTTTTTTTCAAATTCACTCTGTATCCCGCATATAGCAGGGTAGGCAGTGGGAACCTGAGAATTTAGTGTTAAGACACTCCGTTCTCTTACAACAATTCCGTTCGCCACTTTCCGCCGAATTGAGGTATTGCGTGTTGAGTGGCGGAACTCAACGCTGAGCTTTGCCTTGCATTATTATTGTATTAACATTGTACTAACATTATTATTGTATTATTAATAAACAGCTCTTTCATTTGATATTCAGACTGACTACTCCTACAATAATAGCATGTTCCAAGCACACAAATAGCAGGGAAAGTTACTAAAAGTAGCCATATTGTCAAAAATTGTGCCATCATCGTTTAAATACTAGTCATTGTCACTTCATTCAATAAACCGACAAAGAAACTTGTTATATCATTCTACTCCTTTTGACATTCTTTAAAAAATATAGGACATTTTTTTAAAAAAGGTTATTGAATTCATATGACAAAAACAAACAAAAAAGAGACGACCATCGCTAATAAATTAAACAAAAAAGTAATAAAGAGGAACACCACGCAGTATAACTGAGTTACCTGTAGGTAGATAGGGCGGCGCGGCGCGTTCATTAGTCGTGTTTGTACAAAGCTTTTGCAAGCCCTGAATAGATTTATACATTGGCTATTAAATCAACGCATGCCCACTGTCTGTGTTTGCTGAGGTGATCTAATATCTAAGCGATAATTCTAATTATTAATTTAGTTTGTCAACATTTACCTAGTATTAGATGTTCAAATTACTGCGATGATTTCCGTTCTTCATTATGCAACAATATATAGTAATTCAAGAATCTTGAATAATACAATCAACATTAATTGTGATTTATAGCTGATTTAGTGACATAGTAAAGAATGACAGACGTTTAAATGATAAAAAATAATCGTCATTAATTAAAAAAGGAACTGAAAGGAACACGCCTTTAGGTTCATACCATAAAAATAGTTAATCAAATTCGGACCTATGTGCAATTTTAAAGAAAATCTTTGAAAACTAATAAAAGCATATCAATAAGTAAGGATTTCTATTAATGAAACAAAAATATTACTTGCTTTGTTACCAATTACTTATTTTGTATACAATATATTTTTCATTTCAAATATATCTACGAGTAGTTGCACCAATCCCTGAAATGACGAAACTATGAAAACACGACGTGTGTTTCTTTTTTTTATATCCCAACTAACTGCACAGACCCACCACAAACCCGAAAACCTACATCCGTCAGATTTGGAAAATAAACATCGAAAGTCGAACCGAATCGATAGCTGGACGAATCGTCAAACTTTTGTAATATAGCGCGCATCGCTACGAGTTTAAAAACGAAAAAAACGCTGGCCGCTTCAATAAGTATTTGTGATTTTTAATTTATTTGTATGGTATTTCTGAAATTTATAAATAAGATTATAAATCATCAAATTAATCTATCGACTTTTGACAATTCGTTAATTTTGTAATAGGTAAATGTAACAAAAAATTAAATTTTAAATGAAAAAAATATTTATTTAATTATTAGAAGCATTTCTTTTCATTAAATTTAGAACTAACGCGCTTTAAAGTTCCATTGATAACCTTTGCTTCATTTAACTTTCCGTACCTCCGGCATATAGTAGAATATACAAAGAGAACTTAATATCTATAAGGACACACTGCCCTCCACTCTCTAATCAATTTTAAAATATTACGAGTTAAGTGGCAGAATGCAATCCCGTGCTTGTCTCATGAGATCAGATAAATGAAAATAATGAAATTGGATCGAACCCGAAACCATTGTGCTTACTAAGCGCGGTCAGGGTCGGTCTCTTTCCACCTTCAACCTTTATACATTTGCAATATATAGGTGTCTTATTTCTTAAGTAGGTCTTACTTTCCTAGAGCTTAGATTACTGTTTTCAACTATGAAAAAATATTTTGTTTCAAGCCTAAGGCTATTTACAGTATATTAAGTAATTAAACGACATAACAATATATTTTATTTATCTCTTCTTCAATAGTAGCCACACTGAAATTTCGACTCTTGACTTTTTGATTCATTTACAGATACGCCATGCGAAAGGTATAGTAGTAAATTTGAAAATAAACAAAGATTTGTAAGCTTAAATAATTCTATTTCAACAAACAAAATATTATCATACTTCATTAGCTAATCAAACAACAAAACATAAATCTATATTATTACAATCCATTTAAGTAAACGTAACTTAATACGCGCTAATACAGTTGCGGACAAAAGAAAATATATTTCACATTGAAAATCAAAAAAGCATGAGTATCCTTTTGGCGAATATATCCCAAAACTAGGTTAGTAATACGTTCACAAAAGAGCTCGTTGAATGCAAACCTCTGACACACCATTACACGGTGGATATAATTAGTTATGGTGTATGGATTTAGATGTTACGATAATTTTTATGAATGCAATGAATAAACATCTGTTCGAGATCTACAATTTGACAGACGAACAGACGTATTGAAATGTCATGTAAACTGATACGTTTTAACAAAGCTCCCCAAAAAATGGTCAGTCGATGAAATCAAAGATTTCACTTCTACATATTTTTTAAATATATAAAATTTCATTATTTCTATTAGATATAAGTATTTGTATCAGCACTGCGCGGGATTCAGAACCGGAAGCTTTCCGTTCAGAGATAATATCTTACAAAAATACAAAGAGTAAAGAATTTTGTAAAATTATTATTCCAATGATCGAAAGTCTAATTTGTGCAAAACAAATGTTATATATTTGTGGCTAATCACAAAAAATCATTAAAATTATAGTCTTATATGAGCACTAGCTGTATCCTGCGACTTCGTTTATGTGGATTATAAAACAATCATAAAATGTTTTTTGTTGTTTCCATAAGAATTTTTAAAAATCCTCTCTTAGTGCTCCCCTACAGTCCCCAAAAGTTACAAACCAAATTTCAGCTTTCTATGGCCAATAAGTAATTTCACCTAAACATTGTCTGTCGGTCATTTAGTAACGCAAGGGTTTTATAAGTATATAATAAATAAGTTCTTATAGTTATAGGATATTATATTTTATATTTTCTAACGTCTCACGTCTAACGTCTGTTGTGGCGCAGAGGCACAGGCGTGTGATTGTAAACGCGACAGGTTGTGGGTTCGATTCCCACTCCAGGAAATGGAATTTTTCATTTCCTGGGTTTGATAACAAGGCAAAGCGCGGCGTTGAGATCCGCATCTCAGCACGCAATGCCTCAATTTGGTGGAAAGTAGGGAACTGAGCGTCTTAGCACTAGGTTCCCTCTGCCTACCCTGCTATATGCGGGATACTGAGTGAAGCTATGTATGTATGTATGTATATTTTATATTTTGGACCTTAATGAAACATTGAATGCTATTTTTAATTGTTTTGTACAAATATAAAGATTTAATTATAGTTACACTTGGTGTTTATGGGTTCGATTCCCAGTAGCGGTATTTAGTAGTATTTATATGTAAAATATTTGTGTTGGGTGTGTCTGTTCAATGTGGTGTTGTGCTCTGGCATCTAAGACATAATGAAACGAGCTGAAATGTCACCAGGTTATTTCTGTCACTCCGCAAGACTCTAGGAATTAGTATAGATACCTTAACATTAAGCTAATTTCTTAATATTCTTATAAACTCCCCGTACAGAAAGATTACCCAAAAACTAACACTAATAAACTTCAACATCAAAGCTGTTAAAACAAAAAGATGACAACGAAAATATGCCGACACTCGAAAAGAAAACAAAAATTGAAATGAGTGTGTTCCGGCACGCGTTCTGCAGCCGACCTTCGTCAAACTGACAGATTAACGCATATCACTGTTATGCAACACGGAGCCAGCCGAGCGGACATTTATTAAAAGTATGAAATACGTCCTATAGCACTGTAGATATCCGATATACGCATTATTGGTTTATTTAAGGATTTCCATGGATCACACTACGCTATCGGAACAATTAGAATAACAGACGTTTCCGGTGCGCTATGTGATTAGAAGCATTTTGACACCTGGATGTTAAATATATTAGGTAAGGTACCTATAACAATAACTTAATTGTAGTTATATTTTTAAAAACATGATATTTAAAACGAAACTTAAATTGGACTCATCGTAATACACAAATTTAGTCAATTTTTTGGTTACTCAGTGAGTGACTGATACACAGCCTAGGCTACTGTGCGAAGATGTTTAAAATTTTGCATGCAGGTTTCTTGTAGAATATAGAGGAGTGTTAAGACAGAAATTCTCCAAATTCCTACCGGAACAGAAAAACAGGATATTAGCGCTTTACAATTGGACTTTGCTAAGCACTTTTGAACCACCTAATGAACATAAAGCTATCACCAACTCAAAATCCCATTTTGTTGAGAAAAACTTTCAAAATACTATTCAGTTTGACTTTTCAAATCCAAAGGTAAAAATTTAGTTGTTATAAGACTAGGTACATTCCTGCATTAAGGTCGACACTACGAAATATAAAAATAATACTGCCGTTTCTATTAGTTACTACGTCTCTTTTCTTTTCTATTTATAGCGAAAACGAAATATTATACCTAATAAAAAAATCATGCACAAATAACGTTACAATAGTATTGAGGAACTATTTATAATTTAGTAACATTCTTGTACCTCATTCTGTACTCTCAGTAGACAAAGTGCATCGTTGTATCAGCCACTATCCTAAAACAATTTGACGAACACAAAGAGTCTTTTTCTTGCTATAAAATATAAATGAATACAAATTTATCATTTACATACTATACCTAATTTGTGATTATCTAAACTATAGGAATATTTTGATTGGAAATTTCAAATGTGAGAATACAACGAAAATTTATTTTATCGTTATCGTGGTCGTCCTAGGTAGGATATTAATTTCATACTTTGAAAATATTATATAACCATCGGATCCAGATACATCTGTAAATTTTCAAGCAAATCCGACGGCAAGAACTAAGCCAAAATAACGCTATATTTTTTTTTGTAGTAATTGACTGATTAATAAATTGACAAGGAGTATATCTCCTTCTGTACTTATATATGTGCAAATACAAGATAGAAATCTATATATTTATTTGTTATCCAAGATAAGATACACTCAAGTGCTAGAAACAAAATTGCCTTAATAAAAACCTAAAAGTGTATAAGAAATAGAGTTTTAAATGTGTATTTACAATAAATATAGTTACAAATATAGCACTTTTTTAAAATAGAAAAGCTCGAGTCGCGAATTTACTAACCAGTGAAAAGTCAGCGACCACTCTGCCCGAAGTTTCGATTGATAGTTTTCCGTTTCGTTTTTTCACAAACCACAGGAAAATCTGGGTCTTTTTTATTCAGTATCTGTACCAGCTGCGCTTTCCTCTTTGATTTGTTTGTTGATCCTTGCTTTTATATTTGGAGTATAAAAATTCTATCGTGGTTTTTTAATTTGTATGTTTTTCTTATATATTTTTTATGTAAAATCATTCTAATATTATAAATTTAAAAGTTTGTGAGAATTGTTAAATTAGTGTATGTTTCACATTTTAGAAACAATTAGGAATCGGATCTGAATGACATTTACAGTAATACACCTTACTTAATACTTAAAACATACAGGCTACAATTTACAAGGA
The DNA here is from genome assembly GCA_033558755.1 of Philaethria dido. Classification (NCBI taxonomy): domain Eukaryota; kingdom Metazoa; phylum Arthropoda; class Insecta; order Lepidoptera; family Nymphalidae; genus Philaethria; species Philaethria dido. Next base: position 78,204 of record JAKGSA010000477.1, read on the forward strand.
TTTTTTGTAATTTTGATTTTAATATAACGATGAATTTCCCTTTTCGGTAAAAACATAGTTCACTTAACTGTTACTGTTATTATGCTATAATTTTTAATAGATTCATATTGACGAATATCGATGTTTTTGAGATCTGTACAAACAGCTCTTTTTATATTGGGACATTCTGAAGTAAAACAATATTAAATTAGACAGATATATATGGTACTGTAAAGTATATACTGGTATTGTAAAGTATATACTATCAGTAGTGTATCTATATAGTAGTGTATCCATATATCTTTATATATTCATGAAGGTAAGAGGATTCTATTCTAAATAAATTTTATTTAAAGCTTGTTTAAAACAAGATATGAGATGAAGAATAAAAAGATAAGATACTTACGCCTTTTTTGGTAGAAAATTATCGTAGAGAAATGTTTAAATTGATTTTCTTTTTTTTTTTTTTTAATTTCACGCTGTATCCCGTATATAGCGGGGTAGGCAAAGGGAACCAGAGAACCTAGTGTTAAGACACTCCAGTCTCTTTCTACAATTCCGTTCCCCGTTTTCCGCCGAATTGAGACATTGCGGATTGAGTGGCGGAACTCAACGCCGCGCTTTGCCTTGTTACCAAAGCCAAGAAATGAAAATACTAAATTTTACATTTCCTGGAGTGGGAATCGAACCCACAACCTGTCACGTTTACAGTCGCACGCTTGTGCCTCTGCGCCACGACAGGCGTTAATTGTTAATTGATAACATAATAAATTCACATTTATACATCTTCTACATTTTTGGGGTTACCTAAGTAAAACATTTGGCGTTCATGTTTTGACAATTTATGATTAAGCAAATAAATTAATTTAATAATTTAAATTTATTAATAATTTTAATTTCAGAACTTAAATAAAAATTATACTACAATGAATAGTATTAAAAAGAATACTCTGAAACTCCCATACCATCTCATCCCACCCACATACCTACGAGTATAAATTGATCGTTGATATTTACCCAACGTTTATTTATCGCGATAAAAGCAATAAATGCTCCCGTCCATTTAATTCCAAGAACAAATGCACGTCGGGTCGAATCGGGCCCAAGAAACAATCGATTATCATTTCACGGGTTAATTGTGACTTACAAAAAGTCTGGCGCGTCGGCCTTCTGCCGCCTAATGACGCCATAAACTTGAAATTATACGCTCTGTTAGTCCGACCATCCGTTGTTTTACCGATACGTGTATTTCCTATATATGTATGTAACTGTGTAACCCCGTTCCTTGGATGCGTAAGTTATTAATAGCTTACGATAGTACATTTTTAATTTGATATGGAATCTCAAAGCTCAAAGTGATACATATCGAATGAGGCCTGTCGTGGCGCAGGGCACAAACGTGCATCTGTAAACGCGACAGGCTTTGGGTTCAATTCCCATTCCAGGAAATAAAAATATTAAATAATATTTAATATTTTTATTTCCTTGCTCTGGTAATAAGGCAAAGCGCGGCTTTGAACATCAACTCAACATGCAATACCTTAATTCGACAGAAATTAGGGAATGGAAATGTTAAAAGAGAACGGAGTGTCTTAACACTAGGTTCTCTGGTTCCCAATGCTATAACTTGCTATATGCGGGATACAGCTAAAAATATATACTTACATAATAAAATAAAGTAAATGTATGCATTAACCATGATTATTATTATAGTCACTTCCCTTTTTTCGATATGAGTTATTGGTAACTGTCTGACCTGGATTGATATCTGGACATGTACGCAAATTTGCTAGACTCCCACACATTGATAAATAAACTATTCTTAAATGACTACATAGATATAGGTAAAGCTAATAAAAACATGTTAAGGAAAAAATACTGGTACATTTATTTATTTTGTTTATAAGAAGGTATAATAGCTTTTTTATTGTTTCACTACAGGCAAGATACCTAAATGAAATAATTTATAAATTTAAATTTGTTAACTTAATATAAGTGTCAAACCCTGTGAGTAACATTTTTAGAAATGAGTTTCAGCAGCATAGTGGAATTCATTAGTATTATTATTTCAACTACTAACAACGAACGAGCTTAAAGGACGTGATATCTTAACTATAAAAAATAAACTGTATGAATTCTAAATGAATAAATTTTCTAAGAAAATAACTAAAATGAGACCATCATCGCTTAGTGGACGTCTCTGTGCCTCCTAGGGGAGAAAAAGAGGCGAAGTGAAGCTGACTTTAAACTATGAGCACTTAGTTCAAATAATTGGCTATCTATCAAAAATTGATTATAATTATTCTATTGGTTAGAAAAGAATAAGTATTCAATTATTTTCATAATATTTATATATATATATATATATATATATATATATATATATATATATATATATATATATATATATATATATATATATATATATATATATATATATATATATATATATAACAAAAGCTTTTTATTTAAATAAATTCAGCATTGCTCTGAAAAATATATAATCGAATCGCACACGTTAACATAATGTCGCGGCAAATGGCGCGCGACAAAGCCAGCGTATTGGAGGAGTCCGTGACAAAGTTGTTTTATCAGCGCCGATAAGGTTCATCCCATTTAGACTGAGCGGTTTGGTTTTTTCACTACTCGTCTTTTTTTATAAATTAACTTTTTTTTATATGCTATATAATTGGCTTACGTTGTAACAACTGGCAACATACAAAAAGAAAATACTAATTAGATAGAAAATAATTTTTTTATTGTTTAACATATTCCTTTTTTCCATAATATTTTTGGTTCCTTCTGTGATATACGTTCCTTTATTTTAAAATAAACAGACGTATTCAATTAACGAAAGAGTGCGTTCTCAATTTCATCCCATTTATTTATTCCATAGAAATAAATCTATCTATATCCAACACAATAATTTTAGATCAAATTAAGAAAACAAATATTACCGTAAATCTCATACAATGATGTTAATGTCATTTTGTTATTTGCTTCCACATTTACCAAAAGTCTTACTTAATAATCAGTCATTCCTAAAAGTATATTTAAATTTTTATATATTTTAAATAGTCGTTGAGTAGGGAAATTCCATCCTATAACTGGAGATGGAGACGCCCGCGACGCGACCGCGCTTCGCCCGCAACGTTTTATGGCCCTCCCCTGACAATAGATACATTGAGGTATGCAAATCGAAAAGAACGCTTACTCAAAAACGTCCTTTTTGCCAATATGTTAGGTATAAACCAAATCTAGATTTATTATTACTAATGTGAATACACCGAAGATGTGTGATGATATATCATTTCTTCCTTTACGTTCGACAAATAAAAACAAAATAGGTGTATATATTTATAGATAACGCCTGTCGTAGGGCAGAGGCACAAGCGTGCGACTGTAAACGCGACAGGTTGGGGATTCGATTCCCACTCCAGGAAATGTAAAATTTAGTATTTTCATTTCTTGGGTTTGGTAACAAGCCAAAGCGCGGCGTTGAGTTCCGCCACTCAACACGCAATGCCTCAATTCAGCGGAAAGTGGGGAACGGAATTGTTGAAAAAGAATGGCTGCCTACTCTGCTATATGCGGGTTACAGTGTGAAATTTAAAAAAAAAATCTATAGATACAACAGGCGTTTTGTGGATGATTTTGAATATAAAATATTTTATATATTTATTTAAAACATTTGTAATCTGCTACAATACAACAAATATAGATAGATATACTTATTATATGTACGGTGATTAGTCATATATATAAAAAAGAACACTGATAAGAAAAAGCGCTGCAGTTGTCTGAGAATAATAAAGCACTATTTGTAATATAATCATGTATTGTAAAACGAACTATTTTTTTCAAATAATCCATAAATTATTAAATATTAATTTATTATTAGTTCTAATATCTTTAATTTTGTGCTAGATTATTTTAAAATATTTGTTGATTGTAAATTACATTTTTAAAAAAGTTCTTACGTTGGGAGCATTAAAAATGGTATCACGTCAACATATTTCAGTGTACTTGTATATAGATAGTCTTTGGATTTCTGTCTGGAGTGTTCATTTTCTAAAACTGGCAAAAAGCAAAACACAACACGACGCAGAAACTAAATTCTCTATGTCTATCAAAAAAAATTACAGCAGTGCATCGAAAAAGTGAGGAAAATGAGTGAAGTAGTTTCTATTTATTATGTTTTTTTTAACGCTGCATCCCGCATAGAGCAGGGTAGGCAGAGGGAACCAGAGAACCTAGTGTTAAGACACTCCATTCTCTTTCAACATTTCCATTCCCCACTTTCCGCCAAATTCAGGCATTGCGTGTTGAGTGGCGGAACTCAACGCCGCGCTTTGCCTTGTTACCCAAACCCAAGAAATGAAAACACAAAATTTTACATTTCTTAGAGTGGAAATCGAACCCACAACCTGACGCGTTTACATTGTGCCTCTGCACAGGCGTTAAATACATCTATTAGATATATATAAAAAAAAGTTACTATTGTTGACAAGTTATCAGTGTTATATAATCGAGGATTATCAACGTGCCATCAGCGGAAAGGAAACATTCAATCACGCTGGCTTGTTGCAGATAAGATACTCGGAGTCCAAGGGGCAGGGGGTGACGGGGGGAAGTGGCATTTGGCACGGGCAATTGACGCCGCTGATAGGATCTCACGCTGAGTTTGCAGGGATATAGTGTAGGAGCTAGCACGAATATATTTGCTGGTATTGCACATACATACATTATTACATTCATACTTAAATCCATACGTTAATAATACTAGTTACATTTAATGGGTATTTAACGCCTGTCGTGGCGCAGAGTCACAAGCGTGCAAACCTGTAAACGCGACAGGTTGTGGGTTCGATTCCCACTCCAGGAAATGTTAGTATTTTCATCTCCTGGGTTTGGTAACAAGGCAAAGCACGGCGTTTAGTTCCGCCACTCAGCACGCAATTCCTCCATTCGGCGGAAAGTGGGGAACGGAATTGTTGAAAGAGAATGGAGTGTCTTAACACTAGGTTCTCTGGTTCCCTCTGCCTATCCTGCTATATGCGGGATACAGCGTGAAGTTAAAAAAAAATAAGGGGCGTGTGTGTTGTGTAGTTATTATTAATAAATAATTAATAATTTGATAAAACTCCACAAAGTTACGTTGACCTGAGATCATAGTATTAAGAAATCAGAAATATTTTTCTATTGTAAAGAAAAAGAAATGTTTTATTAACACAATCAGGATGTGTGTAATTTGCACGATGGTTGTTTAGACAAATCAAAATTGATTTGTGGTTGGTGAGGGTTCACACTTACAATTTTTAATACCATCGCGTTTTAAAATGTAATTCATATATTAAAATTACTATATCAAAAAATATATATATATATAAACATGATTTTTGTACAAAGAACTTTGCTTATATATGACATATTTAGTTCCTTTCGCATTATTTACATATATATCAATAAATAATTTTTTTTTATATAAATGTTGTTGAGGAATCAGTATATTTTAGGCTAAGTCTCTTTGACTAATGGATGTGAGTCAGCGCGGTAACTGTCGGCGTGCCACGACACCGCTTCCGATCGAGTGAATGATACTGCGGAGATTGCTATTGTCTACGAAGGAAAATGTTCCAATCTTCACTAAAGCAATAAAAAACGGTAAATTGATAGTTATAATCATAAATTTATAAAAAATATGCGTTATAATATTAGTAAAGAGCGATTTTGCATACATTATGCATGTATGGAGTACGAGTATATTGTATAAAAACAATCACACACTGAGCACGCAGAGAGAATATATATTCGTCGTATATTGTTATATGTATATTTTAACTTCACGCTGTATCCCGCATATAGCAGGGTAGGCAGAGGGAACCTGAGAACCTAGTGTTAAGACACTCCGTTCTCTCACAACAATTCCGTTTCCCGCTTTCCGTCGAATTGAGGTATTGCGTGCTGAGTGGTGGAACTCAACGCCGTGCTTTGCCTTGTTACCAAACCCAGGAAATGAAAATGAACATTTCCTGGAGTGGGAATCGAACCCATAACCTGTCGCGCTTGCAGTCGCACGCTTGTGCGTCTGCGCCACGACAGGCTATTATATATTCATAGTCATAATAATTATATTAGTATCTAACATATAGAATAGAAATGATGAATTGTAGTGTTTGGTATGTGGATTTAATGATTTATATTGATAGCTTTAAATTAATTTAGCTTGAGAATTAAAACGTAACATTCATTAGGTATAATTTTTTTTTTTTTTATCTTGAACTTTGTATTTTTCTTAAGTAAAAAGCTGCAAAAGATAAACAAGTCTACGTACTATTGTAAACATCAAATATATTTATAATTTATAAAATACAAAGAAACAATTATAAATATAAAAAAAGACGTATATATATTTTTTAATTAATAAAACAATTACTTATAACTTGATTATGATTATATGTAACGGAAACTGAAATAAAAATACTTTTACAATTTTTTTTTATAACTATGAGTTAATAGGTAAAAACTACCTTTTTGTAAAGCTGGGTAATGTTTACGACTGTCGTGTCGCAGAGGCACAAGCGTGCAACTGTAAACGCGACAGGTTGTGGGTTCGATTCCCACACCAGGAAATGTAAAATTTAGTATTTTCATTTCTTGGGTTTGGTAACAAGGCAAAGCGCGGCGTTGAGTTCCGCCACTCAGCACGCAATGCCTCAATTCGGCGGAAAGTGGGGAACGGAATTGTTGTAAGAGAACGGAGTGTCTTAACACTAGGTTCTCAAGTTCCCTCTGTCTACCCTGCTATATGCGGGTTACAGCGTGAAGTTAAAAAAAAATGCTTTACGCAGACCACCAGTGCGCAAGACAGATGTGCTTTACGGTAAAATCGTATCGACTCACCAGTGATTGAACCCGACTACGACGCCACAAGATCGCTCGCGTATGCTACCAGTGCACAACGTAACTACTCTATCCACAAAGATGTATATTAGTAATATGGAGATAATAACATGATATGTCAATCGACCAAACCCGTTCTAAAACATACGTTTGAATTGTAAACTTTTTTAGACAGGAAGAAACTTAAACTAATGAAGTTGGAAACAGCAGGTTGAATAGTAATCGTTGTTAATTGCTGAAACGATACGATAACCCAGCTGTCGTCGGGTTAATGAGTAAAAAACCGATAATCCACCTGTTACAGTTATATTTCACGCCGAGTTTTATTTGTTTAGTACCAAAGTAAATGCTATCATTAGGTTAGCCACAGGGAAGCTTTAACTTTATTGGGCTATGGGGCACCATTGTGAGCTTTAATGATCATAATAACATGATGATTTTGACTCGTGCTGCATAATAAAAAGGTGATTTAGTTAGATATCAGTTGAATATAAAAATCTCTGTCTTTGGATTTTGAATAGTTTGAAAAAAAAAAGTTGAACTTTATTCACTTACCAGAAACTTACTTACTTACTTTATAATTGAGTCAATCATCATCAGCCAATTTTTCGAGTCAGAATCAGCAACTTGAAGACTTACAAAACGTTTTTTTTTTTAATTTATTTATTAGATTCACCAGTGGTAATTACATCGGATATAATTTTACAATAGATTGTTTTTATTCTTATAGCTAAATGCATTACCTTTAAGGTGAATACCACATGTATTTTTCCTCTGACGTCTACCATTTTTTGTCAAAATTTCTTATAGATAGATATATTTAGAAAAAATTATACCTTTTCTAAATATGTCTTTCGTTTGCTAAGTGTATTTTAACACTTTAAAACTTCAAAAATATTTCTTATAGGTTCTTCACGATCTTAGTAAACTCGGCTTGACTGAAAAAGGGTGAAAAAGGGGCTGAGTTAGTATAGAAACCATGTTTTTTCGGATGTATTGTTAATAGCATGCTGGCTCTAGTTGCCTCTACATCGTTACCGGATTTTGTGGGACGCCACGCTAGAGGTGCTCTAATTGGCTTGGCAATTATAATAAATTTAATTCTATTAACATATCTAAAAAGTTTATACTTATGCACTTATACCAATACCTATACCTCGAATACCTAGATTTTTCATCGGTTTTACCTATTATACACTTACTCATAGCTGTTTTTTTTATGGACAACGGATTGCAAACAAGCAGAAGGACCACCTGATGGTAAGTGGTTACCTTCGCTCATGAACATCTACAACACCGGGGATGTTGTAAATGCGTTGCCAACCTAGAGGATACAGATGAAAGGGGAGAACAATGTAGTCCGCTATCGGAACCACCACATTTTGGGGAAAGGATGGGTGAGAAAGAGGAAAACCTGGTTTACATGCCATAGAACCGGAACACATCAATAGATATTTTGCGGTTCGTCTTTGACTTGATAGTGGTCGCGAGGCAGACGGAGGTCGAACCTCCTACCACCAAACTACTGTGATACCCGCCTCTTACGGAACACTACCTAGTGGCGGAAAGGAATTGTATTCTAACCCCGTCCCCTCACTGGGAAAAATAGTAGACCTATCCTATTACAAAATTAAAGCTAACGTCTTAAAAACATAAAACACTGTTAAACCATAAACTGTTTTTAATGCACTTTATTGGTATCAGAAAAATTATAGTCAATTTGTGCTGCAATTATATTTAACCGGCACGGAATGGCTACAGCGCGGGTAATGTTTCGTGACCATACCGCCACGCTTAACCGGTCACCGGCCAATTAATAGCCCACATAAGAATTTTACATAAGGAAAGCAATTATAGGGGGTGTTCGTACCTAGTTATGTACTTAGTTTGTATTGTAGGTAAACAGTATTTAGCTCTCTTTTTTTAGACTTCTAGAAAGTTCTAGTGCATTCAGTTTTCAAATAAAAAAAATAAAAAGTCTGGAAAACTATTAATGGTTGTTGTGAAAGCAAAATATATAGCGCGAAGTGATATAAATAGCATAGATTTTTATCCGCGCTTTATTAATTTTTATTTGATTATGAAACCATTATACTTATTTCAATACACATATTAAATTTTACATAAGAACATGTAAGTTTTAAAAAAGCTGTTTCACGCTTTATCCCTCATAGTGGGGTAGTCAGGTTGTTTCATTTTATGACTCAATATGTAATTCAGAGAATTAATATGCTTTGTTATTCTATATATAAATAGGTGAAGCAAAAATTTCGGATCCTTTTTTACGAAAATTACGCGGACGGAGGAGCATGAAATTTGGCACACTTATAGTTTATATAGAAAAGGAGTGCAGAATGCTAACATTTTTTAAAATAATGCACTAAAAGTATATTAAATTATCAAAATAAATGTTACACACACTACCATGGCTTAAAATTCATGTTTATATAAAGTGACATATACATTGCTCAATTCAACGCGTTGTTAACGCGGCAATGGGAACACTAGTTTCTTGAATAGCGTCAAAATTGAAATCAACAAATTAACAATGACTTAAAATAAAAATTTCTAATAAATAGCTAGAAATAATATAAAAAAATCCTATTTTACAACCCTATAAAGAAAGGAAAAACACAAAAATCGTGTGTAATCAAGATAATTAAGGGTGGTGCAAAACAAAGTCGCATTGAGAAGAGTCATGGTGTGCAATGTGCAGGTCCACAATCACTCGGTAGGGTGTCGCATCTCGCTCGCCCACATTTAACGAGGGTTGTATGTTTAAAAAATCACGTATTAACGCTTACTTGTTCGTTTGTTTTCACTAGCTTCGGCCTGTGATTTCGTCTGCTTTCATTTTCGAATTTCAAAGAGCACCGATTCTAACAAGAAAATATGATATTTATTAAGTTCTAATATTTAAGGTTGACAAAAGTGTCATATTTATGATTTCTATAAATATTGTTTAATGTTTTCATTTCCTGGGTTTGGTGACAAGGCAATGCTCGGCGTTGGGTTCCGTCACTCAGCATGCAATGCCTAAAATCCGGCTGAAAGTGGGGAATGAAAAGAGAACGAAGTGTCTTAACACTAGGTTCTCAGGTTCCCTCTGCCTACCTTGCTATATGCGGGATACAGCGTGAAGATAAAAAAAAATATTATTCTTACTTCTCTTTAATTATTTACTAAGTTTGGTATTTTTGAGTGATTGGGCAACAAATTACATATTGACATTTATAACTTATTTATTGGATGTAGACTGAATCAAAGTCAAAATATGTACCCGATAGAGTCCATCATTACCATATTGTGCAATTTGCTAATTTGAAAACATGATGCTTCGAACACTTGACAGTAGTTCGTGGTCACAGTGGTAGATCAGTGACCACGGACACAGACACAGACACAGACAGACACAGGACTACTAGAAAGAATAAGAAACGTCCGGATTTTTTTTAAATATATTTTCAAATATCATAAAATATACACAATTATTCACCTAAAATAAATTAATTTTAAGAAAATCTTTTACTTGCATTTTTATTAATACTAGCGGCCCCGGTGACGCGTTAACAACGCGTTGCTTTTTAGCAATGTATATATATGTCACTTTATATAAACATGGATGTCAAGCCGTAGTAGTGTGTGTAACATTTATTTTACTAATTTTATATACTTTTCATGCATTATATACAAAAAAAAATTGCATACTGCACTCCTCTATATAAAATATAGGTGTGCCAAGTTTCATGCTCCTCCGCCTGCGTATTTTTCAAGGGACGAAAGGAATTCAAAGTTTTTGCTTCACGTATTTATATATAGATATCAAACAAAATTAAAAAACTAGTGCTAGTACTAACAAAAATGAATATGTACTTATATCACTCCTATCCGCTATCCGCTATCCGTAGACATCACACTCTAATATAACATTAGGGGTGTGCACATGAGCCAGCGTGCGGTTTTTGTCCGCGGGCAACGGCTCGGAAACGCAGCCATTGTGACAACCCTCACCACGCCCGCTGTGAGAATTACTTCCTTCTCATAGGTACTATATTTTTTGGATACTAATTTTTTTTATTAAATATTGTCAGTGTGAATCGAGTAATTCTTAAATTATAAAATATCTGGAAAATAAACTTTAAGTAAGTAAATAAAAATAAAAAATATATTTTTGTTTATTTTTTTTTCCCTACATATGTATTAATAACTACTATTTACTTAAAATATATATATATATAAAAAGATATTATCAAATTTTATAAGCAATATTTGTTTTTCAACATTATTAGTGATACAAATTAGTTTAAAAAAGAAAGTAAAAAGGATAATGCTTAAAATTAAATAATTTTAAATCTCGTTGTCAATGAAATCAGGTTCATATTCATAGTGTAGTGATCGAACACACACAGAATTTTCAAGAAAATAGAAAGGCTGAAGTTCAAGAAGAAGTGAGTCAAAACATGGCGGGGGCAAGTTTGACTTAGCTATAGATTTGATAGCTAAGTCAAATCTATAGCTAAGTCAAACTTGCCCCAGTTTAAGTTCTTAAAATCGTATTAAAATGACAATATTTACGTCAACAATTATTTATTTTGCTATTCTATGTTAGTATAAGCCATTGTAGAAATAATTCAATCCGAAAAATAAATAACTAGTTTTAATGTACTTACGTAGGTGTCACAACGTAAAACACTACCTTGCAACTCCCTTTAATTGTGAAGATGCAACGCCATGCAATGTGTTCGCATCTTGACGGTCTCCATCCGGATCTGGGTAAAAACAATGAGATCAACGACAATAGAAGCACCTGCTGGAAATTTCCTTTATGCAGATGATGAAAGTGCGAGCAACTATCGAAATGACATGTTTTCATTCTGCCCGATATGCAAAACTAAGGCGACGATACGAGTTTAGGCTTGGCTTACTTTTAAAAATAAATATTATAGTTTCTATATCTTAACTTTCATACGATTAACGTCTTTTTTTTAAATAAAATCTTTTTTTTTAAGTGAACTACAGTTTTTTTTTCGGTGTAAGCTAATGAGGACATAATTTTTATTTTGGAAGTAAATGTACAGAGTGAGCCGAGTTTTTAATAGTCAAGTTGATATTTTTATAACAGTTGATAATACTTGAAAATATATGTAAAAAAGTATTTGCTCTACGTATACGCGTAATAAAATTACAGTCAATCCATATATCACAATGAAGAATTAACAAAATGAATGTCAAACTTTGCATTCTATTACTGACAAACGCCTTCACTTAATACAATTTGCCACTTCGAACCTACAATAAAGAGTGTAAAAAATCGATTACTCAGTTTAATAAAATAGAGGCGAGGGGAAGTCATGGTGGAGTGTCTGCAGTTAAAAAGCACGGATGTGAACATTTGTAGCAATAATTCGACCCGCAAGCCATGGAGTGCGCCGCGGCTGCTGTTGAAAGAATGATACATCATCACACCAATAATAAATCACATATGATTCAATTAGAAAAATACGTCGGGCTGGCGAAAAACCGTTGAATTTTGTCGCCTTTCCACTGAAGCGGGTCGCATTTGGAGGGTAATTTGACGGTTCGTATTGCATCATCAATCAACTGCAATTAACAATGCACTAGTCGACAAAATTTGTTTTATATTTTAACGTGCAAAACGTTTCCTGTGTTGTGTACTTGAAACGATAGTAATTACCATACACTGCTTATTTATTAACTTTATATTCTAGTAAATAATTTTAAAATGTTACTTTGCATGAAAAAGGTACCACTTTAGTAGTAGTAATTTAAACAGCATATTTTATTACGTGTGCCGACAATCAGCAATTACGGGCTGAATTCTTCTCGTCACGAAACACGAGTAGTGACGGCGACACATGAGCTTTCAGCACACTCAATAACTCATTGCCGAATGTAACAGTCGAGGGGGTCGAGTGGGCGCGGTGAGACTCGCCACGTGCCGGTAATGAGTATTCGCCCCACTCTCCCCGATGTTAGTATGGAATTTCACACATACACCCAACTCTGATTATTTTGATTTACAGCGTCACATTTTTTCGATAGCTACACAACTCTAAAGCAATATATTCGTTTAATGTGACTTTTTTGATATTTTTTTTACATAACAAAAAGGTGTGATGCGAAAATCGTTTTTCAGTCTATTTGATTTCGTTCAAACACTGTGTTTAGTCTAAAGCAAAGTTTTGTTAGTGAACGAACAGCAATTAATAACCAATAGACATGAATTAAACTGTTAGCGGATTTTTTTCCTAAAAAACCATTTCATTTAGATATACCAAACACAAAATACTATACAGACATTCATAATGTAGGTACAAATATCTACAACTGGTTAGTTAAGCGACGATTAGTCGATTTAGTTACTATAGATACGTGTCACAAAGTGAACATGTAATTGGTCTGTATGGGATTCTGCACTATCTTAAGATAACATTGACAATGAGCTTTAACTAATCTCTATTTTCACGACTGGAGTACAACACATACGATTTGAATATACTTAGGTACATCAATTTTAATGCTTTTTTTAAAACACGGTTTGTCTCGCTTCTTCACGTCAACTTAATTGAAGGAGGTTCGTCCTCCGTCTGGCTCGCGACCACTATCATGTCAAAGACAAACCGCCAAATATCTTATGATGTGTTCCGGTTCGATGGCATGTAAGCCAGGTTTTCCCCTATCCCACCCATCCTTTCCCCAAAATGTAGTGGTTCCGATAGCGGACTTCTACATTGTCCTCCCCTTCCATCTGTATCCTCTAGGCTGGCAACGCATCTACGACGCCTCTGGTGTTGTAGATGTTCATGGGCGAAGGTAACCACTTACCATCAGGTGGTCCTTCTGCTCGTTTGCCATCAGTTATCCATAAAAAAAAAAAAAAAAAAATTACACACGTTTTCGAATCAGACAATACAAAATTGTTACAGCATGAACATTACGTCTTTGAGGGAGCGACCTCAAATAATTTTAAGTGTGTTTCTTTTATTTTTTTTTGTAATAATCTCGTGCTAAATATCTATACCTAAACCTAACACAAAATTATTTACTTTTATAGCATTTTGAATAAACATCTAAGTCCAAAAAATTGCTGTACATTACTTTATCCTTTAATAATCACAGTAATCGTTACTTAAATGCACTTCCTGTGCCTTATAATAGTCAACAATCAACATTACTTTGGCATAAAACCTTCGATACGAGTCCGCGGGCGCTTACCGGATTTGCTCTGTTTATACAATACTTACTGCCCGAGGGAGAAAAAATATAGACCTAAAAATAGATGAGATATGGCAACTATTGCTTTAATAAACCTATATTGTTTACAATTTTGAATATCTACAACAAAACTCTAATGTTAATGAATTTCATATGAAAAAAAAATCGCACTTTTAATATTAGAATCATATTCCGCTATAGCGTTAAAATAAAAAAAAAGAGAAAATACAGTAAAGTAGTAACACAATCTCCTTATAGGGTTTTGATTGTAACCAGTTAACAAATGTTCATAAAATTATTATAAATAAAGAGGTGTCAAGGTACACCCGGATGAAACGAAGATCCTTTCGATTAATTAATGAAGGAATTGTAATAAAAATTTATTTCTTTTAAGTTATAACCTTTTTTTTTATTATTAACAAAAAGAAGAAACGAAAAACACTGGCTTGCTTTCTATTAGAGAGAGAGAGATAGACAGAGAAGCACTTGCACGCCGCACGGCTTACAACTATAGCAAAAAGTGTCGTTACAAACTTCAGTCTCAATTTTTCCGTCTAGCCCACTTTCGCAACGCGCGAGCTTAACCAAAGCATTATTACAGCTCATTACAATAATACTTATTACATTTATTTCTTTATAATACATTTATCACTTGTTCATTTTTGTTTCTTTTATTTAGTTGACAGTTCTATACATCAATAGCTCTACGTACAAACCGGAAAGGTTTCCCTTAAAATTCAAGTGGCCAATTATGGAGTTACGTTTTGGTCTTTACCTCTTGCCAACTTTTGAGAACACTTTACCTTTTGTATCGGTGCAAAGTTTAAAAACATTGCGAAATAAGTACACTTTCAACAACGGGGTGCTTAGCTCTTACTGAATGTGTGTTGTTAACATTTAGAATGTAAGAAAATGTTGAGATTTTAATGGTGTCTTTTAAAAGAAAGGAAGCGAATTTTTGTCCATAAAATTGTTAAAATTATTATTTAGTACAAATAAACATTTAATTCTGCTGTAATCGCTTCTAAAATATTTATGTAGTGCTAGGTAATGAAAGACCTATGTCTTATTTCTTGGTCTTTATAGTCACTGGTGTCTCAGTAGTCAGTTAAATTAAGTTCAATAACTTCGCTGTGTTTGGAAGCTTGATTTTTTTCTTATCAATTTGATTTAACTAGTACTGATTTGAGAAACATTTTGAATTTAAAACTAAGAAATTACTAATAAAATCATAACCACAAGTAACAGGCAGCCAAACATTGTGACTACGTTATTATTTTGTTAAAGAAAAAAAAGTATTTATAATTTCTAATATCGATATTTAGTAATTCTATGGAATAAAATTTGAATATTTTAGGGATTCACATCAGATATCACATACCTAATGTGGATCCCTTAAAAACCAGTTAAAGTAAGAAGAAATAAATATAATATGCCTTATCATAAATTGTTCTGCATGATGATATTGTTTTAATTTTTTTTTTTTTTTTTACATTTCATTTGTCATAGGTAAGTATAAGAGTTGGAACGTTTGATGTGAAACTAAAAGATCTGTTACACTATAACATATATCTTCGGTATCGTAGTAAAAATTCTGGGAGTACCTCCACATGCTAAAGGCGACAACATTTTGTACCCAATTTTCGGGTGGTATAGGTATCGAAACTATATAAAGTTTACGCAAACCAAGTTCCAGATGTTACTGTAGGTACTCGTTTATGCCTTCACACACAATAAATTCATTATAACTATATAATTTATAATATTAAGCAAGGATTAACATTTTATATATTATGTTCAAAAAATGAACAATGAGAAGACCAATAAAAATTTGGAAATATTTTATCTAAACATTCACTATATCAAATTATTGTAAAATGTTTTATAAAATTTTTGACAAATTGTTAAATATTCAGTTTCGGCGCGGCAGATGTTTTTACATCAATTTGCATAGCGAATAGCAAATAAATATATCGAATAAATACATTCAAATATTGAAGACCACACCGATGTATCCTAATAGTATTTCTATTCAATACAAATAACCCAATTCCGACTTGTTAAGTAACGAACGAAATTAACTCGTCAACTGAGCCGCGTCGCTGCATCTTTTCACAGAAGAGTAGGATCAGTACCCACTATTTTTTTTGAATCTATTGACGGCAGCCCTTCACTGTAAGATCCCAAAAGTCGGTAAATAGCTGACAAAGGGTCCACAATGCTCAAATGCCAATGTTTGGGCCAAAATAAAGAAAGATCTTTGAAGGTAGAGTCATTGTGCGCAGGCGCATTGTTCGCAGTATCGGGGGTTGCACAAAACCGATCGGTAGCTGTCGGCTCGTCACTCAAAGCGTCCTTATGTTTGTTTGCCTACAATATTATTTTTATTGCTGTAATTGAGAGAAATTCTTTGACAATTGCTATGAGAACAACCGACTCATCAACCCTCGGTGCGTTAAGACTTTCTAATTTTACGACTATTATTGCTTTTGTGGTTTATTTCGTTACAATCTGGGCTATATGGAGTTGTTAAAGATTTTTAAGGATAAATTAAAATTAATCTATTCAAATTTAGTATTTCAAAAGCATACAAGTATTTAGGTATTTCAACAAGAACTTACTATTTTTCAGTAATATATAAATCTAATGAATTTAACATAAGTCTAATATTTATAGCAATATTCACTCGGTATAAAAACCTAACCTAACCTAATCCAAAATGAATTTAATTATTACTCTTTGCTTTCAATGATTAAACAACGGTAGTAATTTATCAAAATTTAATGTAGTAAAACTATCTATATCTGCCTACATACTTCTAATTCTATATTAACAATAAGGTGTCTTATTTTATTATTAATAAACATTTAAGAAATGGATATTTTTTTTTTTTTTTTATGGATACCGTATGGCAAACGAGCAGAAGGACCGCCTGATGGTAAGTGGTTACCTTCGCCCATGAACATCTACAACACAAGAGATGTACTAGATGCGTTGCCAACCTAGAGGATACAGATGGAAAGGGAGGATAATGTAGTAGTCCGCTATCGGAACCACCACATTTTGGGGAAAGGATGGGTGGGAAAGGGGAAAACCTGGCTTACATGCCATCGAACCGGAACACATCATAAGATATTTGGCGGTTCGTCTTTGACATGATAGTGGTCGCGAGCCAGTCGGAGGACGAACCTCCTACCACCTAACAGACTACCTGCTCAAAATAAAAATACATGTAACATTTGAATTTAAATTCAACTAATGCATGACTTTTATAATTCTTCTTTTTCTAATTTTTAAATATACCTACCCACCTATAAAAATAATAAACTAGAAACACATTAAATAAACCGTAACTGCTTTCAAGCTTTTTATTGAACTTTCATAAAAGCAAGACCAAAACATATACAAACATTTTATTTTTCCCAATAGACACAATAACCTCTAAAACCGTTTTATAACTGCCATAGCGAATTCACCAGCACCCATAAAATTTACAATTTGCAAAATTTCTAAATCGTAAACCAAACTATTTGGATGTATCTATTTACTACGTATTTATGTTATCTGTGCTGAAAAAAAATACTATGCCAAGATGGCGGAAAGTAAAGAGCGTTCAAAGGCGCCGATTTGAAACAATGCGTCATAAAAGTTATGGTTTTGTTTAGGTGTAATAGCTACTATCGTTACTTCAGACGGAACCGCTTCATCGAATATTGCCCTGCCTCTTTATTAGGTATATTTTCAATAGATGATTTATTCAATAAAAGCCTAGTGAAATCAATGTTTTTTTCTTCTTACAAGTACTTCTTTTAGTTAAAACATTGATAATAGAATCAGTTACACAATTATGTGTTTAAATATAGCTGTTTCACCAAAAACGCATAAGAGATAAGTAGACTATTTTTTCTACTTTTTATAAAATTTCTATAATATTGAATGGAAAAGTTAGGGGCCATTGCAGTACCTATTACATTTACCTTCCTATTACATTTTACTTATATGTTTTTATTAATTTGACTTAAATTTAACAGTTTTGACTTTGGGAAAATAAAGTAATTAATTAAATAATA
Organism: Philaethria dido; assembly: GCA_033558755.1. Lineage (NCBI taxonomy): Eukaryota > Metazoa > Arthropoda > Insecta > Lepidoptera > Nymphalidae > Philaethria > Philaethria dido. The sequence continues at coordinate 96,392 of JAKGSA010000477.1, forward strand.
ATAAAATATTTCTTATTGTGTCATTAATATATAATAATAAAATTTAAATAAAGTAATGAATATACTGTGCATACTAACTTTTTATACACACTCGTATGCAGTGTCGTATTCGCGTAGAGCGCGAAACGCGGGAAACTCCGTCCAAAGTTATATCCAAGTTTGTCGCCCCGCCCGCCACCGCCGACGGCCCGCCCCTCGCGCCGTCCTGCTCGCACCGCAACCTGACCGCACCGCGACGCGGTCACACTTACACTTTCTTATTTCACGGGACATGTATTTCTTATGTCTTGTTATAAATTGTATTCTGTACATGTGGTATATCATTTAGGGTTCAACTTTTATAGAAGCAATAACTTTTTTGATAAGTGTGAAAAAAAAAAGAATATATATTAGTACCCCACGATAGCCAGCCACAAAATGACCGATAAAATTTTGTTGGAATTCTGAAATTAAATGTCAGTTGATGAACCTCGCGATCAGAATTCCACGCGTGCTTCGGCCAAATGGAGTGCCTCCCCGGGAGCTTTCGACTCAAACATGGAAATCATAATTTTTCATGAGCTCGTTGATAGGTTTTCACGTCGACCGCGGTTTCCCGCCGCCCCGTGGCCTAATTACCGCCGCCTCGCGATACGTCACCGCGGTGATTCAAAAAAATCCACCCGTCTCTGTCCCGCCGGGGCGCGCGGCGGGCGTCGTCTCGTTCCCGCGAGCATTTTTATAAAAACGCAGAGATCGACCGCGGTCGTCCCGTTCGTTCCCGCTGCGGCTCCGCGCCGCCGCACCCTTCGTCTCCTTCCCGCTTTTTACGAGACGTAGGGGCCGCCACCCGGGTGGGGGCGGCGACCGCGCGAACGCAAAATATTGACCATCGGAAAAAGTCGCGTCGTATCGCAGTCATCAGTCGAAACTGAGTCCTCGCGAGTACGCGTCCCTTTGCCGCGACTTCGGTGCGCGTCGGAAGTCTTCGGCTTGCGGTTCCGCCGAGTCGCCCATTATTTTTCCGAGTCCCCCGCCCGGCGTCTTGCCCGCGCCCAACAAGTGGTGCAAGCGCGCGGTCGCCGGTCGCTCAGACGCTCACACGGCGTCTCGCGCCCATACTTTGCACAACTTTCTGGAGTGCTCCGCGCACACTTCGCCGCGAGTTCGAGTTTCGTTTGCGTGTTACAAACTTTTGACAAAGTGTACGAGGACCGGTGGCGTGACGGGAAACTTTAGTGGCGTGTAGAGTGTTCGAGGGTGAACTGGAGTCGATGCACCTTCCACACGCGAGTCCCCCGACCCCTACGATGGCGGATATTTACTCTCACATCCACGAGTACTACCGGCAGAGCCATGGCGACCTGGTGCAGACAGGTTCGCCGGCTGTGCTGTGCTCGGCACTGCCAGGACACTGGCGATCCAACAAATCATTACCGGTGGCCTTTAAAGTTGTCGCTTTGGACGACGTTCAAGATGGAACATTAGTAACAATTAAAGCGGGAAATGATGAGAATGTGATGGCAGAGATGAGAAACTGCACAGCTGTGATGAAGAACCAAGTGGCGAAATTCAACGACTTAAGGTTCGTTGGTCGCAGTGGACGAGGGAAGTCGTTTACGCTCACCATCACCATCAGTACGTTCCCGAGTCAAGTAGCAACTTACACAAAAGCAATCAAAGTCACAGTTGACGGCCCGAGAGAACCCAGAACAAAACAAAGTAAGTGATATTAGTATATTTTTCTTAGTGTTTTTATTTATTTTTAAAGTCATGATTTAAATTACAAAATATTACAACTAAATAATGAACTCACAAAGCTTGAAATGAATGACAAAATAGGCAACTTATGTGCCAACATAACACAGGAGACATAAAAATGAAATATAACTACTAAAATAAAGGCTACTTCTACTACTTATATCGGTAGAAAGACGAACATTATTTCTGCTAATACCTTGTGTTCAAATTATTAGGATTTATTTCTGGAAAAACCATATTACCGTACATTTAAAAGAACATAAATTATCATTAATAAAATTTTGCGATTTCAGCAAGATTAAACGGCAAAATTATTACATACCTCTGAAAAATAGCGAGCTATAAAATTCTAAGATAAAAATGTTCTTGTAAATATTCCTATACCTATTTAAATTTTTGAATGCGCGTGCGCTGGCCGCTCGCCAGTCCACCGACGGTTTTGCGGCTCGACCATTTGACCGCATTCAAAATAGTTTTATATTCAAATTAATACGAGTCGTTTAGCGCTAAACGATTTCATATTTGATAGTCGTCCTAATTTTTTTATTATATTACATGTGTCAATAAATTTCACGGTACTTGCAATGTTATTGTGTGTATGCATTAGTTATTTAATGGATAAAACGTAAAAAGAATCAAAAAAATCTACATTACATGTCATGTCGTGTAAAATGATTTTTTTTCCGTTTTTCTAAATCAATTAATAATTTTCATTTTTCGTAGGCATATTTATATTCATCGAAAAAAAATACTTTAAAAAGAAAATAAGAAGTATGTATATTTTTGAGTTATTCACTAGTCACCTATAGATACCTGTTGTTTTATATTGTTAGAGTTATATGACTAAAAATATTATTATACATATGAGTACATTTTAACAAAAAAGAAAAACAAGTTCAAATAAATTCACCTTAAACATTAAATTAAAGTTATTACGAAAAACTCAAAAACTACTTGACAAATCTTAACTTAACTTAAACGAGACTATATTAGAAACACTAGCTATTATAGAAAAAAATATCATTAAAATTGGTCCACCCAATATAAAGTTATGCGCTAAAATACGTTTAAAAAAGTGGAAAAATTTCTTTTTTTAGAGTCGAGAGATAGATTAAATTAAAAATATATACAAATTATAATTTTCAACGTTTCTAATATATTGTAAATAGTTAAGAAAAAAAAATCGCTATCACCATTAACTCTTTACATCTTCACGTCTAAAATACATAAATTGTACTAAAATAAAAGCAAGCATGTGTTCTGTTAAATCCAAACGTGAGAATCAGTCAATCACACGAACATTAGTTGTATCTTTTAATCTCACACATATACATAGTAACTCCAGAAATAACTTCGATTGTCTTTACGAGTGAGCTGTAAAGTGTTTTGACGTCGTCTTATATATGGTTATTGGTTAGCGTATTTAAAAATAATACTGCGGATAATTGAACGGAATGACTTGCTGTGACTGCAATAATGAATAGTATCTTTATGAAAATTGTAATAATAATATATTTTAATTTCAAATAAGATTATTTGAAATTAAAATTATTAATCTTAATAAATGTTACTTTATTTTGTAAAAGTAGTGTAGAAGCATACACAAGAAAACCGAATTGTCCAGTACTTTCGCATACCTAAATATTTAAATTATATATTATATTACCGCCTGTCGGGGCACAGAGGCACAAGCGTGCGACTGTAAGGGCGACAGGTTGTGGATTCGATTCCCACTCCAGGAAATGGAATTTTTCATTTCCTGGGTTTGGTAACAAGGCAAAGCGCGGCGTTCAGTTCCGCCACTCCGCACGCAATGCCTCAATTCTGCGGAAAATGGGTACCGGAGTGTCTTAACACTAGGTTCCCTCTGCCTACCCTGCTATATGCGGGATACAGCGTGAAGCTATGTATCTAATATGTATCTAGTAAAATAATAATAATATGATCGTAGCATAAATGTACTTATATAATGATACAATAGAGAATATTTGTTTTACTTCTTTTCCTAAATTTATGAATGACTTTCTATATTAGTAGGTATACGTTCTTTTAAATAAATAATTGGTTATTTTATATATTGTTATGTCACTTCTTTTCACATCAAAAAGAAAATTTTGGTGGTAGGAGGTTCGTCCTCCGTCTGGCTCGCGACCACTATCATGT
>JAKGSA010000477.1:103288-118372 GCA_033558755.1 Philaethria dido
TAATAAAAAGACATGCGGAAAAACTAACATCCTCAGCGATAAACATCAAAGGCGAGTCATAATAACGTGATCAGTGGCGTCGCGGCTTTATGGCGGTGCGTTAATTAACGAGACGCCTTTCTATTGCACTTGTTTATCAATGTCTTCATCATTATTAATAGATTAAATTTTATTTTATAATTGGGAACCTTGTCATTTAAAACTGTGCGTATAATTAAGTGATATATATTTACTATAATAATTACAAAATCTCGCAAAATATAAGTAACGCCTGTCGTGGCGCAGAGGCACTAGTGTGCGACTGTAAAGCGACAGGTTATGGGTTCGATTCTCACTCCAGTAAATGAAATATTTTCATCTCTTGGGTTTGGTAACAAGGCACAGCGCGGTGTTGAGGTCCACCACTCAACACACAATGCCTCAATCTGGCGGAAAGTGGGGAACGGATTTGTTGAAAGAGAACGGAGTGTCTTAACACTAGGTTCTCAGGTTCCCTCTGCCTACCCTGCTATATGCGGGATACAGCGTGAAGTTAAAAAAAAAATTACAAAATATTTCTTTTCTGTTTCATTATTAAAATTTATTGACACGTTATGTGTATGAATATGAAATCATTGTAAATATCGTTCGTTGTCAAATTATAGTTTTCTGTAGGTAATATTGTTTTCCAATCTTTTTTTGTAAAAAATGTATATTTTATACCGTTGTCATGATCATGTAAAATATATTTTCTAAAATAGTGAGGGTATAAATTCATGTTATACAATATACATAGAAATTGAATACTATAAATTTATTGAAAAAGTATTCTAAAGTTTGTCTTAAAATCTCATTAGTATAGTATTAATTATTTTAAAGAAATATAATAATGAAGTAATAATGAAATATTTTCATTTCTTGGGTTTGGTAACAAGGCAAAGCGCGGCGTTGAGGTCTGCCACTCAACACGCAATGCCTCAATTCGGCGGAAAGTGGGGAACGGATTTGTTGCAAGAGAATGGAGTGTCTTAACACTAGGTTCTCTGGCTCCCTCTGCCTACCCCGCTACATGCGGGATACAGCGTGAAGTTGAAAAGAAAAATAATGAACTAACAAAGAGTGGAGTAGAATAAATTATTAATTTTGTATAGCCAACAATAACAAACTTTAACATTGCGAAGATTAATAGTTTAATGTCAAAGGTCACTACATAACTAAGTTGATATTTCAGCAAATATCAACGAAGAAAAAAGAAAAAAAATATATTCAAATCAGAATTGAACGTTAGCAAATTTTAATATCCGACACTTGCTGTACAAGCGGTTACCAAGTTTCATGGTGCGGCCACGGTCGCGTAACAGATGTAAACAATCTCGGGGCCCGTCGTAAAGTCCGTTTGATCTCCCCGCTACCGCCCGCTGCCTCTAAAATATGAATTTTATGTCCCTCTGCTGCTAATACCACATCCACACCCAGCGACCCTCATAACCAACCTTTGAAGGAGTTACGGCCGATTTGTACCATTTAGAACTTCTAAATCAAAAAGACTTTTCCTTAGATTTACTTAGCTATTTCTACAAGCTAAGAGAAAGCAATTTGAATATAAAATTATTAGCTTAGAACACACGGTCAATACATTATTCCAACCTCCGACAAAACAAGATGTGTCATAAATATGGCTGGAGCAATTCCAGTCAATAACGGAGTCTGAACACAATATAAGACAATCAAAACTAAAAGACAATATAAATGCGGTGTTTGTCATAAGACACCGTCGCCACCCGCCCCGAGTTATGAGCCATAACTCTGATTCCATTTATTCAACGCGCGCCCAACACGTCTTCAACATTAATTTACGAGTTACAAACGTTCGCATCTCATTCGAGTTATTTAACGCCCGTTTTGACACTTATTTCGAATCGTTCAGCTGTTTGTAATAATAGAGTAGTGAATTAAACGACTCATTTATTATTTTGTTATAATCTTTTCTCAGTAAAATAATTACACCTACTTAAACGGGCTGAGGCTAAGCATACTTCATTATTAATTTAAAACGTCTCTTACCAGTTAGAGGCAGTCTCGTTGCCATGTTAATATTCAGAGCTCTGCATGTACAAAGGGTTGGGGAACCGAATTTAATTGAATACTGGCATTAACAAATGGAGCGGGCCATTTCCGAGTTCCACATTTAACTTATTATGTACCATGATGGTGGCGCTCTTCTGCCGGATTGCCACGTGACAGGACGACGGGCCATCCATCACGTTCTTAATTTAAAATACCCGCGATTTGGGAAACGCTCGCCCGAAACACTCGCTAATCTCGGCTTCGAAAGGATTGTGTATACAGAAATAAAGTGATCTTTTGTAAACATTCTTAGTGAGTAATAAAAATGTCTACTCCCTATCTGATTATTTACGGGGAAGAGACTGTGAACGATCACGTGTGATGTTTGGTTGGCACGAAATTAGGCTAACTACTTAAAAACTTGCGCAACGTCAAACTTCAGACAAAGTCCCCAAACAATTTTCAGTAATTCAAAACAAAGTAGATGAAGTGCTCGTAAACAGTTAATTTCGTAATAAAAAAGTCGATACACCTGATCATCGATTGAGATGAGTCGCGACCGGATTAGATCGCTCATAAAAACTAAAATAGACGTCGGCAGTGGCGTCTTCAGTAGGCTATCGATTAAACAAATAAAAAAGCGTTTCGCTAGCTGAAAGGCGAAAGCAACGTTATGGTGGAGGGTCGTAAAAACGTATGGCACAGAAATGCCGACTAACTGCAGTAGTAAACCGGGTCGTTTTGTATACAAACCCCTTGTTATAGTCGGCTGGCGTGGTAAACAGTATGCGAGCTGTGTGTCGCCGGCCACCGCCATCTCTAGCTGCTTTTGTGTGATGTGATTACGATTTACTTAAGGATAATCTAGGGTCGACCTTGCAGTGACCACTGTATCTGCTTCGCAATACTTATAGAATCAACTTCACAATAGTTATTATTGGTTATAATTAATGGTTATGAAATAAAATGTAATAATACTCTTTATTTTGTTTCAGACTACGGCTATGGACATCCTGGAGCATTTAACCCATTCCTGTTGAATCCTGGTTGGCTCGATGCAGCTTACTTAAATTATGCGTGGGCAGATTATTTTAGGCCACCGCAACTAAGAGATCCAGCCGCATTAGTAAAAGGTAATTATTTTTTACTTAAAATTATACTTCATTAAAGATAAATTTCTATAACAATAAGTTTTGAATACATACGAATGTTAAAAGATATTGAAGAATAAGTTGCTAATATCTTACAAATTCCATGCGGAAACAAACCGATAATCATAAAGCAAACATAGATATCAGCTATTCTCGGAAACGTATTGAACTTCCGATCGACGGATTATTTGGCATTCGTTAATTTAAAAATTCCCGATTTCGCAAACAACACTCGAAAACATGTAGCTCGCATCGGAACCACCCCTCAAGGCCTTACAACGTAAAGGCTCAAATAAAAGAAGCGCCTCTTGAGCGTTGCAAAACAACACCGGTCCGACCGAAGCAAAACCACCCGCTGAAGTCCGTTCGCTGGGGGGAAGTGGGGGCTCAGAATGGAAAAAGTATAAAAAGCACCGCCTTCACGTTCGAGAGAGTGTGGAGTCAATTTTATTCCAATGTAGGCGACCGCGCCACCAGCCACTTTTTGTTTCCGACGTTGAAACGCGAGGAGCGTTGTACTCAAACACCTACCGACTTTTATTAAACCTTAGCTAGTTCATTTTCACAAAGGGATACGCTTAACTTTGCTATATGTGTTCCAAAGTTGCTACAATCTATTTATAACTTTTCCCTGTTCAATTTTTTTCGATACACGCATATGTATACTCAGCATTTTCTTGAGATAAAGTATTGATATGATTTTGTTATTTAAATAGTAGATTCCAAGCTAATTTCGTGAAAATAATATCTCGAAAAAATTAATTTAACATAATAGTTATTGCACAGCAGTTTGAAATCTGGGCGTCGGGATCACCTCAATCAGGCGCGACGCCGATATTGGCCCCCACCTCACCAAATTACCCCCTAGTTACCTCACCCTCCCTGTTGCCTTTTAAAGTGGTCTGCGCACTGCCACTGCTGCAAATATAAAAAGTGTAAAAGAGATACGTGCCACCTCCGAGCTCTTTGTGGCCCAATCTGCGCCTCCATCCTGTCCTTTTTATGCGCCCGACTCTTACACTTATCGAGAATCAAAGCTCTCTACAAGAACTTTTGAACACTGGTGCTAATGAAAATTTCACGTTTCTAGTCCTCTTTGTCCGTCGCATACGGAGATAGAAGTTCCTTATCGCAACGGATCTGGCTTTGTGTCCGTACATGTGTCCACCGTACGGTGCGACTCACGCGTGCCGTGCATCGCTAATGCGGTTTCTACACAGAGATCACATATCGAAGCGAATTAAGGTGGGATACTGTCTGGATCGTAAAGAACTAACGTCGCGTTTGGATAAATAAATATTGCACCCTCACCCTCCTAATATCGTACTAAAAAAACATCCCTTTCGATGAAGCCGCCTTTAAACGCCTACAGATTGTACATTATCCTTGGTACGATTATGCACCCTCGTTGTTCAGGGATCACCAGAGTGCCCGCGTACCTAGAGCAGTCCCCAGGGGCCCGTCTCTCATATTACGACATGTTGTCAAATCAGGCAACAGAAGCTATAAAGAACATAATTTATGATAATTCAATAACTAATATTTTTTTTTGCTCACAGGTGCAGCACCTCTCACTACGCCGCCTGTCGCGCTACCAGGAGCTGAATTATTCCCGTTTCCAGCGGCGATGGCGAGCTTACCTCCTGGTGGGCTAATTCCCCCACCTGGAACATTTTTACCGCCTAACGGATTACTACCTTTTGCGCCACATCCGGCGGAACTCGCGCTAAAGACATTACCATCTGAACTGACGATGAAAAATGGCTATGACGCACTTAGACATTTACAAAGCAATGTTTCTTCAATGGATACGTCGAGCGCTCGTTTATCCCCGACAAGCAGTAGACAAAGCGGAAGTCCAAGAAGTATAAACAATACAAGTCCTAGATCACACACGAAGTCGGAGATAAATTCAACCCACGAGGCATCAGACGAATCAGACGAAGAACCAATTGAAGTAGTAAAGTCTGCCTTCCATCCGACGAGGCCAGCGAATGTCGAATTGCAGATGAAACAAGTGCAGGCTGCGGATTCCACTGTTTCAGATCGACCACGGATGCGCAACGAATTAAAGGCGCCTTCACAACGAACACGAGTTCTTTCTAGTCCCAATTCAACTAAAATCACGAACAGTTCAATATCAACACAAAAATCCGTGTGGCGGCCGTATTAAGTTAGTGACTATAGCACCGTGTGAAAAGCGGACTTTAAAAATGTGATAAAACGAGCTTGTAAATATTGTAGGTATTATTAAATATGAGATATTTATTAATAGAGTAGAGTAGATATTGGTTTAATGTCACAATTATGATGTATTTATTGAAAGAATTGATTGTTATTTGTATTGTTAAAGCTTTTTAATTATAAATAGATGCATTGAATATTTAAATGTTAATATTGCAAATAAAATGTAAATTTATAGATTTATTAGATACTTCATGTGTAATATTATATTAGTCTTTGACATCGACTGACTTATCGACTAATTTAGCGGATAATAGAGTCTTGAATTATTTGTATATAACGGTAAATGAGTTTATTGTACATTGAAATTTAAGTCAAAGCAATGTATCTATGTGTAAATATGTAGAGACCCTGAGATAAATATGAATTCCAGAAATATACCTGTATTTTATTTTCGTTCATTGCTTTAAATATTTTTTTTTTCATACGAAAAAAATAACTATTTCAAACAACAAAATTCTTACTTCTTACTTAGGAAATTAAACATAATACTTATATGAAATATTAATACAAATTATATAATCCATCTATTTCAAAGTACAACTATGAGTTCTGAGTGAAACGGTAAGGTTACTTTTACTATCGAAGTTCAAGAACGCAATAACTGCTTACTTTATGATTTCTTTTAATATTTATTCACTATAAAGAAAAATATTTAGAGAAATATATTTATCGTATGAAAATTTTAACATAGCGGGGCTTGAAACTGCGTCACAACATACTTTCAACCAACACTTTGAGTAAGTCCGATTTTTCTTAGATATAAAGTAAGATATGTTAGTAGTACTTCACCAACTCCAAAATATTAATTACTTCTTTAGTATTTAATGGTTTATTTGGTGGTAGGAGGTTCGTTTTTGGTGGTAGGAGGTTCGTCCTCCGTCTGGCTCGCGACCACTATCATGTCAAAGACGAACCGCCAAATATCTTATGATGTGTTCCGGTTCGATGGCATGTAAGCCAAGTTTTCCCCTTTCCCACCCATCCTTTCCCCAAAATGTGGTGGTTCCGATAGCGGACTACTACATTATCCTCCCTTTCCATCTGTATCCTCTAGGTTGGCAACGCATCTAGTACATCTCTTGTGTTGTAGATGTTCATGGGCGAAGGTAACCACTTACCATCAGGCGGTCCTTCTGCTCGTTTGCCATCCGGTATCCATAAAAAAAAAAAATACTTCACATTATATAATTCTGACATAAATGAACAGCAAATATCATAGAAAAAGTATCGAATATCTCAACAAAATTGATACAATTCATCAATCTATTGGTCAAATTGTGTTCGTAATTTTATGGTTCAATAGAATCCAACATTGTTTATACTACTGACAATGTGCACTGCACGTGTAGGCACGTCCTAACCGAATACGGGTGTCATTCTACAACCTAAACAATTGTAAAGTCGCTGCTACTTCTTTGATTAGCTTTCAAATTAAAGATAATTATTATGATATTGGACTATCATAGCATCATGGCGCCGCCTTTGATCTTATTAAGCGCTTTTTTATTTAGATTAATTATTGTGTTTCGTGTACTCTTGCTTGTGAACTGAGTAGAAGAATTTTCAATATAAAGTTTACGGATATGTAATGAGAAATCATGTTTACATACAATTAAAAAGGTAATATTGTCGAGTATGACTACGTACGATAATAAATACGTTCAGTTAGGTATATATATTTATTTAGGTATATCGTATAATATTGAGGATACTAGAATCTAGATACTTCTCTTTATGTTATGGTCAAATTACACAACATGTTTATAAAGGTGAAGCCTATGTGATGGTCCTGGTGTACTTCAAGATCTATTCATTAGCTTTTACGTGAAAGAGTAACAAATATCCACATAATCATTTTTACAAGTGGTAGGAGGTTCGTCCTCCGTCTGGCTCGCGACCACTATCATGTCAAAGACGAACCGCCAAATATCTTATGATGTGTTCCGGTTCGATGACATGTAAGCCAGGTTTTCCCCTTTCCCACCCATCCTTTCCCCAAAATGTGGTGGTTCCGATAGCGGACTACTACATTATCCTCCCTTTCCATCTGTATCCTCTAGGTTGGCAACGCATCTAGTACATCTCTGGTGTTGTAGATGTTCATGGGCGAAGGTAACCACTTACCATCAGGCGGTCCCTCTGCTCGTTTGCCATCCGGTATCCATAAAAAAAAAAAAAAAAAAAAATCATAAACTCTCGTATTTATAACATTAGTAATATTAGTAATACAAAATGATTAACAGAATCAAACGTTTCAGTTGCGTAATTGCCACACCAGACTTTTTTTAGCTTCACGCCCTATCCCGCATATAGCAGGGTAGGCAGTGGAAACCTGAGAACCTAGTGTTAAGACACTCCGTTCTCTTACAACAATTTCGTTCCCCACATCAGACTAAAAGAGGAATAAAGAGTTGCATAGTACAGAACTGAATCCAAGAGCTTCACACGGCAGGTGACCACTGTATAATGGTTACTGGGATAAGAACTTTATTTAATTATATAGTATTTCTATTTAAATATGTATTTAAATAAATATTATATGTAGTTTTAAGTAACATAAGCTTTTGTATTATATTAAAAAATATTTGAACCCTACACAAATACGTACATCAACATATCGATTCTTTAGAATATATCACAACATATTACTAGGCGAGTTCATCAGAGGAAGTAAAGTAAAATGTGTTCAGGTGCGTGGCGATGGCGGCGCTATCAATTGTGTTTGCACCCGAGTTGATCCGGTTAGCTGATTGCAGCCTGCGCCCCGCGGTCAGCCGCCCGCTCCTCAAACAACGCCCGGCGTACACGGATACTTTGTTCTGGATACGCATTCATATTATTATGAACGATATATCTGTAGTACTTAAATAGATTTTTTCTTAAATTATAGCTATTACATTTAGATCTGTATTAAAATTACTTACCGCATTGAAATCTAGAAGAGAGAAGAGTTTCATTGAATTTAAGATTTGGTTTAAAAGTATAGTAGTTTATTTAGGTACTTTATAAAAAAAAAGTATTTGCTACTTCCAAATTTTTATTGAAAAACAAAATATTTTATATAAATATAAAATAATAGTGTTATGTCTTATCCAGCAGGACACGTGCCGTAGTGAATAGGAGGCTCCTCATTATGTTGCCTTTGATTCGTATCTCAGGCGTCGACTTTATGAGATTCGCATTTGGTGAGAACTTGAGTCCACGCCCACCACAGTGTCTAACTGGATTATTAAAAATAACTGATAGACGAAGATCGATGGTTGCTAGTTAGAGAGTTGGGAGCAGCTGGACCTGCATCCGTGATTATTCAAAGCGAATGTTTTTACAGATTCAAAATTACGCGTTGCTTTCGTAAGAATACACATGACTTGCAGAATAAACTGCTTTTTATTTAAAAATATATAAAATATACCAAATGTAATCTATTTTCCAATTACATTGAGGTAATCTTGGCGGCAAGGTGATGATTGGATTGCACAGTTTTTGCTACTCAGCATGGGTATCTCAAAATTCAGGCTAAAAGTGTGAGCTCAAAACAATATATTTGTACTGGAGGAAGGTCTTGCAAAGAATAAGAACCGAAGGGCATGTATGAAGGTTAATGAATGTGGACGAGGCAGAAAAAGTATGCAGGGAACCATAGCGTTTGATGCCCCGTTCTCTCTTCACGTTTACATGTGCCCAATTTACAGCCGCTGTTCCTCCTTCTATATAATTTTTATGAAAAAAGTGTCCAAGGTTCACTGTCTATAAATTATTTAAACCAAATACTTGTACAAATCTGTGCTTTGATTAAAACATTCATTTTAACTAAAGGAATGTTTTGCCAATCAAAATAAACTATCTTTCAGTGTCTAAGTGAACATAAAGATACAAAGAGATATTCACTTTCAAAATATTCATTCAGATTTCCGCCTTATGATATTAACAGAGCAAGAGCTTAAGTTTCAGAGTGCATTATACCGCTACACGTCTAATAATCGACTTTTACGTCGACCAGAGACATTCAGCTACGTACCTATAATAGCAAGACTGTATTATTTCAGTATTATGTCTTAATTAAAAAGTATACAGGTATGCCATTATCATTTGTCATATAATAAAATTCACGAAACGTGTAAAAATGTAACGGGATTCGAACTTGCTCCACTAAGGTCCGTGCAAAATGTGTCCAGACAATTAAGACACTACATTTTACTGTGCGGCACCTATTGCAACTGCTGTTTGCTTAATTAAATTTACAAAAGAAATATTTATTATTTTGAAATAATAAAGATTTTTAGCTTGGAATTATATCCACTCTCTCATATTAGGCTGGGTAGAAAGAAACCCGAGAACCCTAATGTTAAGGCACTCCGTTCTCTTAAGATTTCCGTTGCCCACTATACATAAAAGATGACTACTGATTTTTTAAGGTATTGGGTGATATTTTAACTATTAACTTTATAGCCCATAACCAATAAAACAATAGTGAAATATGATCTACAATGTATGTACTTTAGGAAATAAAATTTTAAATTTAACTTTACAACGAAAAATGGGAAACTACAAATTCCATTTACATTATTCATTAATACTGGTATTCAAACACATAAAAATAAAAATTCTCTAAGACTATAAAAAGCATGTCTGACAAAAAAACAAAAGTGGATGCATATTCCAGCTATTCAATATTTATACATAGAGCAGGCGCGTAAATTTTACAGAACAGATGCTTAACGTTCATATAAATTAATATAAAATAAAATCATTTTTATTTCGAAAAAAATACCAGAACGGAACAAAAGGTTTTCGCATTCGGAATCACTTCATGCGTTATGGAACTGAAAACAAGCCCGCGGGCCGCACCTCGGACTGGTACAACGTATATCGATAAGATTGCCACGTGCTTTTATTGCGCTGCCAGGAGAGACCCAACAAAAATGTAAATGGAACCTTTCTAAATACAATGGCTATCTCTATGTGAAAATTGGACTTTTGTTTTTTTATCCAATAGTATGCCCAGAATTTTCCTATTTCATTGAAAACTCATGACAGAAGAAGTAAATATCATATAAGCAAATAATTATAAAGAAATTATTTATTTAATATTGATATTTCTTAATTTTATTTTCTTATTTTAATTTTATTAATCTTAGATTATATCTATAGATAAATATATATGGAATAAATCTTAGATTTTATTATTTTATTATTTATTGTTTTATTACTTCCTTTAATTACGGATCTCAATCCTAAGCAAAATTTCTTAATCTATCTATAATCTAACATAAAATTTCTTAAATAGCCAGTTAAATCATTATATCTCTTTCCTTATTTTCTGTAGATCCGTATGCCGTCGGTAAAGGCCTCTTCCAATCTTCATTCTTTTGATTTTGACACAGCGCATATATCTATAGATAAATCTTAGATTAAGTTTCACAAATTATTTTAGCTATGACCCAGGTCGGATTTAAATGACGATCTTAAAAATATAAAAACTTTTAAGAGTGTAAATTTTTTGAAACAAACCAGACTTAATGAAATCCTACAAGTCTGTCTAAAATATTTAATAAGTGGTAGTAATGGAGTTTATTATAAAGTGTATTTCACTATAATATCTTGTCAGGCAAACACATCATATGGTGAGTAGCAAGTTCTTATTACGTAATGTACATATTTACAATGTATTATAATTATTATAAAGACATTAAACTTTCTACATATCTTGATGTGTTGCGTGATGATGTGATGGGTGTGTTGTGGGCCTGGCGAGTTCATATAGGCTTTGTTGCTTCCACCACATATTTCATAGTGTCAAACAAATTCTATTTTCCTTTCAAAATTCAGCTTTCCCTTTCAAACTTTAGATAAATCTACTTCTAAGCAATGTATATTATAATTGTATAGGCAAAAGTAAAGCCCACTATAGTAATTTTATGAATATCCGAAGATATCTACGAAAAAATATGTCCCTAGTGAATTAAATAAATCATATTAAAAATATAAAAACTGGGGACTCTAGAAAATGTAAAATTTAGTATTTTTTTTTTTCTGTTTCTTGGGTTTGATAACAAAAGGTGAGGCGTTGAGTTCCGCCACACAACACGCAATGCCTCAATTCGGCGGAAAGTGGGAACGGAATTATTGAAAGAATGGAGTGTCTTAACGTGGAGTTCTCTGGTTCCCTCTGACTACCCTGCGATATGCGGGATACAGCGTGAAGTTGAAAAAAAAAAGACTTTACCATGTAGTCTCTGCTAACGCTGATACTAGTGCATTAGCTTAATGCAATTAAATTCTTATTAAATAAAAATTGTACGACCTAACGGTGATTACAATTGTGCATTGCATAATAATAGTGATAAGCTACTGCTTATCATATAGGTATCTTACCTACTATGACAGTTTCAAGAATTTCTAATAAAAATTACAATCTTTTCATATGAAACTTTCTATTATTATCAATGTTTCATGCGAAAAAATCCTCAGAAGGGAAAGATAAAATAAATATCTCAATAACATTTATAAAAACTAAGAATACATTAATTAAATTGCAAGGTGATACTTCAATTTTGATAAATTGCAAATGCACTAATATCAGATATCGATAAGAATTTCGTGGTTTTATTGTTTCACATACAAGGAGCAGTTCACAGTGCTCGGGGCGCCTTTACAGAAAAAATCACCCAGGGAACCTCTCTGCTGAGGTGTCAGGAAGTACCAAACATGGGAAGATTTTCCTTTGGAACATACATTCATTTATTGATGAATTATGTTAGGCAGCGATTTGTGATTCATGATAGAGCTTTGATTTACTTCCTACGCTCCATACATGGTAATTAGATACGATGTCGCTACTAATACATTCTTTTAGAATTCTAAATTTAATTACATAAGGAGACTTTTTTGCATATATTAATTGTGCTTAACAAGGTAAATCGCGGCGTTGAGTTCCGCTAATCACCACGCAATGCTTGAATTCGGCGGGAAGTTGGGAACCGAAATGTTAATAGAACGAAATGTCTTAAAACTAGGTTCTCTGATTCCATCTGCCTATCCTGCTACGTGCGGGTTACAACGTGAAGCTAAAAAAATGGGGTTAAAAGTCACTGTTGCGTGTTTGGGTCTGTTGTGAAGTGATTGGCATAGTTCCAAATTCACTTATAAGTCACATAGTGGCTACTACAATGTTTAAAATTAGTACATTAATCTTATATAGAAAATATCAGTTTATCCTCAATTCTATACAAATACTGTTTGTTCTATATACAATATACACAATTAAACACAAAAAACAACCTTCTAATAATAATATTACTCTTACATCGCCACTCAAATGGACAGGGGATGACAGAGACTCAACTGGACAATGGCACAGAAAGAAATCACGCCGATAAAATTTTAATTCCTGTATAAAATGGCTATAAATTTGATTTACGCGCCCCCGGACCCCGTAAAACGGGGTAATATCGAAAAATAACATGAGATAATGTTGGCTTACAAAGTGGGGTCGGGGCGGATTAGGCGATATTTGCGTTCAGGATGTACGGCCGTTGATGACGCGTCGGTGTTCAACAACTTACTTTGTATTGTAAGATCTTTGATGTTCTTGATTAGTCTTGTAGCATTCAAGTATTTTGTATTTTGTACTGTATTTCTATAGTATTTCTATATATTTACAGTATGTTTCATAATTAAAACATTCAGTACAAAATGGTCAAGTCTCAGTGTGTGTATTTGACTCATATAAGTACTTTTTTCTCATTTTGGCACCTTTCGTTGCATGAAGCGCAGGCGGGTTAACATCATATATTATTAGTTATTCATTTAGCTAGTTTTATAAGGGTTGCTAAATTTGATTTATCGATAATCCTAGTAATCTATAATATTAGTACTCGGCCATGTGTCTTAAAGCTCGTTACTTATGAAAAATTATTAGCATAAAATACTAATATTGGTTTTTCCCAGATTTTACACGTATGTACGTGGATATATACATACGCGTAAGCATTGGTTTCAAAAATATATCAAGCAATATTTCCACTCGATATCAAAAATCAATCACTGTATACACCAATAGAAGTTAACTAAGCTCAAAATTTATGTATGAAATATTTGTATAGGCGCTTAAAAATAATAAATTCCTTATAGGGCCAAGGATGGAACGCAAAATGAGTGGAAGAAGCCACTTTAAAAGATTGGCACTCAGCGAGCTGGCATAATCTATGTAAATTACTTTAAATTAGGAGTCGTCAACACGCTGCCTTCGCGTAATTTCGAAGGCAAACCCTCCTTTATTATTAATATTTATTCCATTCCTTACGTACCAAGTCAATCAAGAAAAAAATAAATCCGTAGGAAATACTTCAAACCCTTAATGAAGCGAATAAATAAAAGAAGGTGCAATCGGACGAACGAAGAATTAAGAAGTTCAGAGCGTTCATAAAATTCATGGATTTTTTGTATGTAATAAGGTCATTGGGTGGAATTTTGTTTATATTTTAAATTAAAATTTAACTTATTTACTGTAACTACTGCTTAACTATTTTATAAAGTTTACTTTTTGAATCAGTAGCGTGGTAGGTGGTGTGAACGGATATGTTCATATTTCGTCACATCTTGTAACGAAAGGTCATGTATACAAAGAAAAACTATCGATCCCCCTTTTCAAAAATAGAGAAAAAAAAGGAAATATTTAAAATTTATATGGAGAAGTGCAACCAATATTTTAGACAATAACTACGTTATAACACATTAATAGAATAAATATTATACATACTACCATATTTTTTTATAAACGCTTTTTTTATAAAGGTGTCCCAAAATTAACGCAAGATTTGACTTTGCCGCCATTTGCATTTATTATATTCATTATTCATTCGCTATTAAAAGACTAAAATGGCATTTTCTATTTAATTCAAATCTTGCGTTAATTTTGGAACACCCTATACAATGTGATATAGGCACATTTGAATAAAGCAACGTATTTCAAGTGTCGACGAGTATTATATAAATAATAATAATAATAACGATTTTATCTCCATAAATAATAATTTACCTGTGGTATACATTACCTTGAAATAATTCCCAATTTAAATTAAAAGCGAACACAAATATCTGAAAGAAAGTTTAAAGGAAAACTTAACCACGGCGGCATCGTAAAAGCATCATAAAAAGCACAAAGTGACCCCAATTTTTGTATCATATAACAGAAGTAATATAACTCTGCCAAAGTTATAAACGATGTAAAAAGGCTACTGTAGTATATCTTTTGAGAAACTAGTAGGTACCTGGCCTAGCTTTGTTTTTCCATATTGCTTTAATTTCGAAATATTTGGTTTCCGTAGAAATAATACTTCCTTGTAGTTATTATTACCAGGTCGACATGTAATAAAATAATTTCCTTTTATCGTCGCACACTATATCTAGCAAAGGATCTCTAGAAACGGCTAAATCATTTTTTTATAATTGTACGTAACATTGGCTGTAATTAAAGTAATCATTATTTTTATTAACGAAGTTCAAAATAAATAATTAATATTATTAATTCTATTTCTAACTCTCATAAAATTCTTGCTTATTACCACGCACATTAAAATTTTGAATACTTCAGTATCCAATACTTTAATTTATCGCCATCAAGACAAAATTAAGAAAC